>CM053567.1:4198704-4308726 GCA_028646485.1 Cryptoprocta ferox
AAATAAGTCAGGCGGAGAAGGACAGATACCATATGTTTGCACTCATAGGTCTAACAGGAGAAATCTAACAAAGGACCATGTGGAGGGGAAGGAGGAAAAAGAGTTAGGGAGAGGGAGGGAGACAAAGCACGAGAGACTCTTGAATACTGAAAACACTGAGGGCTGAAGAGGGAGGGGGAAAAAGGAAGGGGGTGATGGTCATGGTGGAGGACACTTGTGGGGAAGTGCACTGGGTGTTATATGGAGACCAACTTGACAATAAACTATAAATTAAAAACATTAAAATAAAAAAATAAAAGTCCAAACAAAACAAAATAAAATAAAATAAAATGGTCTCAGAATAGTACAAAAAAAAAAAAAAGAAAGAAATTCTCTATGTGAAGGGGACCCTTCCTGTACCAGGAGGAAGAGAGACCTTCTTATCACCAGAGATAAGGAACGTAGGGCTGAGAAGGCTGGGCAACCAAACCTAGTTCTTTCTTCATTAATTTACTACTCCAAGTTCCAACGCTTTTGTCTTGTTAATTCTTTACAAATTTACTGTCTCCTTGTCTAAAAGGTATAAAAGCTGCCTGCTTTGGTCATTTCTTTGAGTCTCATATGATTATGAGCTCTTGTCCGTATAAAATTCAATTTGATTTTCTCCTGTTACTCTCTCTTATATTAATTTAATGATTAGACAAGCCAAGGAACCTAGAACAGAAGAAGGGAAAGTTTTCTTCCCCTACACCTGCATGCTAGTTCAAACTACCTGTTGGCTCTGAGTAGTCCATAGGGGATGAATATATGGCAGCCCCATCTGTTCTCCAATGCAGGCAAGATAGAAGTCAGTCTCTTGGGAAGAAGCTAGGATAATGTGGCACTAAGTGCAGGATAGTTCCATTACTCCTCAGGGATCGGCTGGGTGCTAGTTTCATTTTCAAGTTCCCGTACTGCAGTGGAGGGTGGTGATGGCAGGGCTTTTCCTACTAGTTTTCATGTGACCAGATTCACCCCTGTCCAGGATGCAGGGTGTTTCAACTGGATTCTGGATTGCTCGCAAAGTGAACTGATTTGTGTGTTGCTGCTGAATCGGTGTATCTGTGAGGAGGAGAGTTGAGAGCTTCCTATTCCAGTATCTCGCTGAGGTCCCTCTTTGGGATTTATATAATTTAGACAAAAGCAAGAAAATAATATTTTGTAGATTGAGAACTCTACAAAGGATGCTATATTTCTGTAAAGAATATGTACAAAGCATCCTTGTTCTTACCTTACTCAATCCCGCACGAATAAATATCCCTGTGAACGAATTGTGAGAACAACTGAAAACAAAGGCGAAATAAGGAGAAGAAAGAACTAGAATGGGGAAAGAGAAATCATAAACTGACTGATCTCTTCACTCAGGTAGTTGAATCAAGTTCTGGAAATCCTGACCCACCTATGTGTTCATGTGTGATCCCAAATTAATAAATTTATAGTTACAAGGGTAATTTTTAACATTTTGAGGTTTTTTTTCTGTTCTTAATCTTGCACCTAATGCCAGCACCAATCTAGCCAAAGCTACCCTGAAGAATAAGAGGACAGTTCTCTGAGCCACTAAAGCTTGTCTTGAACCTCTCTTCTAGCCCTGAATGACTCACCACAACTTCTTCTTTGGTTTATTACATGGGCATTTTCAAAGATATGATTCACGTTGTGTCACTAATTTTTATTCTCAAGGAAACTCTGATGACTGACAACTAAAAAAATGAGACTTGGGGTGCTAGGGTGGTTTACTTTGCTAACCATCCCACTCTTGATTTGGGTTCAGGTCATGATCTCATGCTTTGTGTGACTGGTTGATATTTGGTTCAAGCAGTTGACCCATGAGTGCAGATACCTAAAACTCCAGAGGGTTTTATTTAAGTGCCCTGCCACGAAGCCAGATTTACCCCTCATGGCATGCTTCTACGCATGTCCAGTGAGACGGGATGATGTACAAACAGTCAAAACCTGGCATTCAATGTGTCTCCTTAAAAATGTTAACCAAACAAAAGAGGGACTTAACAAATCAGACTTTAAAGGATTTATAATCAAAGAAACAAAGAAAAGAAAGCATTAATCTATACATGACAGAGAACTACAATTCATCAATAAACAGGTTACATATATGTTCATGATTTCCACAAAGCCATTCTATTTCTGTCTCTCTCATATCCCGAATAAATTGATCTTCATCAATGTAATTATAAATATGAACATACCTAGATTGTTTTTATATGATAAGAGAGAATATAAAAGGAATGCTATCTTTTATAGTTAATTTTTGCAATGAACTGACATTGGGGAATCCCTGAAAGTATTTTATAATTTAGACCAAACAGAATTTATGCCACTTAGGGATTCAAGAAAGAAATGATATTACAAGTTTTTATTATCATGTTTAATATACAACAGTCACAAAAAGTTTGCTTATCTCACATATGCAAATATATGTAACATATTAAATATACCAAATATTGATATATAATATATATCATATATATATTATATATCATAAAATATATATATAATATATATAATTTAAATTAAATATATTATTTTTAATTTAAATATTTTAAATATTTATATACAATTTAAACCAGAGAGTATTACTAATGAAATGGCATTGGAAATTATATTTTCTTCATTTCAGTTTAAAATTTAGTAAAACAAAAAACACCTCTCAGTCAAAAATTTTATATGCAAACCCACCCCCAAATCCTACACCAGAATTTATTTATTGCTTGAAAAGCTTTCAGCTAAATAACGTAAAGTTTACGCAGATGGGTTCTGATGACTATAAGATCACCCAAATTGTATAATATAAGACAGATCCATGCTACCAATTAGCGTAACTGAGAAATAGAAGTTTTCTCTTTTAAAATGTGCAGTTCAAAGCAAAGTCTCGAAACCAAACTTTGCATTTCTCAGTTTTATAAAATAATTATGACATGTTTGAAAACCAACAGTTACAAACTTTCTCATATGGTTCTTCTTAAAAAGTTTTGATTTCACAGTTGAAAAGCAGGGCATGGTCTATTATGGATAATTTGAAAGACACAAGACATAAGAAAAAAAAAGAAAGAATAAATAAAACAAGTCCCCATAATCCCTATCCAGAAATTCTTACTAGTATGTTGGTGTTTTCCTTATTTCATGGGTGCAATGTCCATATGTGACACAGTGGCACTTGTGTGGACATGAGTGTAATTGAACATGACCATTATTTCCCATCTCCCATTGCTGTCTAAATGCTCCTGGGATAGGGAGGGGCATTTGTCTTGTGCTCTGGATGTACAGGTCCAGGCTAACTGGAAAGGCCATAGAAGTTAACTTATTCTAGCTGAAAACACGAAAAGAAAAATTTCTCCAGAACAAGGTGATAATTTGTAGAAATAGTGGAGTGAAAATACAGATAAGAGGAAATTTTATGTCAGTGAGGCTGCCAGTCACTTTTAAAGATCAATTTTTAAGTTTATATATTTACTTTAAGAGAGAGACAATGCAAATAAGGGAGTGGCAGAGAAAGAGGGAGACAAATGATCTGAAGGGGGCCCTGAGCTGATAGCAGAGAGCCCAGTGTGGAGATTGAACATAAGAACAGTGAGATGGGGACCAGAGCTGAAGTCAGACATTTAACCGACTGAGCCACCCAAGCGCCCTGTGGCAGTCACTTGTAAAGGAGGAAGTAATATCTTATTAGGCATCATGACCCTTTCTTAATTTGAGTTTGTGAGCTTCTGACTCATAAATCTTTGCTAAATTATAAATGCATCATGTACTTGAAAATAATGTTTTGTGGTTTTACATATTAAGGGCAGATATATCTGAAGTAAATGTCCTCATTTGCAGATATCAAATCTATGTATACAGTATATCAGAAGCAAATTATAGATATCTACTAGAACAAACAAGTAAGTTTGTGACCTTTAGTAAGGTCACAAGGGTGAAATACAAAAAAATGTGTTTTCTAGTAGCCATTGGAAAACAATAAAAAATTTCATTTATATTAGCATCAAACATTACACATTTGAAAAAAGTTTTTTAAGGTTATTTATTTTGAGAGAGAGACAGAGAGTGAGCGGGGGAGGGGCAGAGAGAGAGGGAGACAGAGAATCTCAAGCAGGCTCCACGCTCAGCACAGAGCCCAATGTGGGGCTCAAATTCATGAACTGTGAGATCATGACCTGAGCTAAAACCAAGAGTTGATGCTTAACCCACTGAGCCACCCAGGCATCCCAAACAACATTCCACATTTTAGAATAAATTTAACAGACCAAGTGAGAGACCTCTACTGAAATAAACAGAATATTTATACACAGAGATGATAGGCTTGGTTGCCATGACTCAATAATTCATAGGTTGTCATTTGTCTCCAAACTTGATCTGCAGATTCAAGGCAATCATAGTGAAAAACAAAAACAGGCTTGTAGAGAAATTGGCAAGCTTATTTTTAAGTTTATACAGAAATTCAAATGACCTAAATAGTGAAACCAATTTTTTTAAAAAGAATAAATTGAGGGAATTTAAATTGTTCTGATGTGAAGACGTATGAAGATCCCAGGAATCAAAAAGTGGTGCACTGACTTACAGAGATGCGGATCAATGAAACAAATAACTGATAAAAAAAAATAAATACACAGTACTGGGGAATTTCTATCAGGGAAAGAAAAGTCTTTTCAAAAAAATGGCAGGAGATCAAAACAAGGCAAAATTGATTCTAGACTTAAATATAAACATCTATAAATCTTCTAGAGGAAAATATAGGAGAAAAATCTTTGCAACTCTGGTGATGATTTCTCAGATACAGCAAAACAAAATGCATGAACTATTGAAGAAAACTTAGCTTTACCAAAATAAATTTTCTTTTTATAAAAGCACCATGAGGAGAATAAAAGTCAAACCGCAGTATAGGATAAATTTTCAAAATACTTATTACCGGATAAAAGACCTTTAGATGGAACTCTTACATTACTCTAAATAATGAAAACAGAAAATTAAAATAAATGGGCAATAAATTGAGGAGACAGTCTATCAAAGAAGATATATGAATGGCAAAAAGTCATATCGAGCATGTTCAGTATATTATCAGGAAAATGGAAATTGAAAGCTCAAATAAATACTACTTGACATCCATTAGAATGGCTCAGGTTAAAAAGACCAACAATATCAAGGTTTTACAAGAGTGTGTAACATACACTACCGACGAGAATTTATGGTACGACAGCTCTGACAGTTTGGTAGTTTCCTTAAAAGTTCAATATGTACTTACTATGTGTCCTAACAATCTATTTTTATGTATTTACCCAAGAGAAATAAAAACATATGGCTATAAAATGTGCACAAATGATTATTCAGGATAATCCCCAACTGGGAAAAAATAACAATGTGTATCAATCAGGGAATGGATATAAAAAGGTGATGTATCCACCCAAAGAATATCACTTAGTAATAAGAAGAATGAACTGCTAACACATGAAAACAACACGGTCCAATCTCAGAATCAGTCTCGTTAATAAAAGAAGTCCATCAAAAGAGTATATAGTGTGTGATTCCATTTATATAAAATATCAGAAAATGCAAACTAACGGAACAAAGCATATTGCTGATTGCCTGCGGGGAGGTAGAGAGAGGGATAGATGGTCTGAGGGCTCATGGAATCCTTCGGGGTAAAAGAAATACCTTGTTTCTTGTCTAAGGCAAGGAAATCCTGTGTGCATATTTCTTAAACTCATTAACTGTGCCCTGTTAATTAATGCAACATATAGCTGATAAATTATACTTCAATATCGTTGAATTTTAAAAAGCAATGTTTAAAGGAAAACTCAAGATGAACTATTGAATATAACCTATATAACCTAGAATACCAAAGCAAAAGGCAAGTGGCCCCAGTTAGTGAGTAGATAGGTGTGGGGGATTCAATCCAAATGAACACAGTAGTTCTGAAACACTGATGGGGATGCTTTTTCTCTGTGTTCCAACATTTAAAAATGGTTTTATAATTCTTAATCAATATTAATAGTAAGATGGTTTCAGAACACCGCGGCCCTCTGAGCTCTGCTGGAAACATGCTGTTCCTGCATTGAGACATCGGGGACAATTTGGCTGAATTAAATATTTAGATTGCTTTTTATTCTGGCACCAGAGGGCTCTGTCACTGTTTGCTCACAGATGATAGAGCAGATAGGACCTGTCTCACACGGTGCATCCTTAAAGTGAGGAGTTTTCTCTGCCAGCCTTCTCAGGATTCTTCGTGCCTTGGCTACTATGTCACGCTGCCCTGATGCTCTGTTCCAGACAGAAGCATTCATCCTCAGTGCAGGGAGTACTGGTGCTGAAGGCTCACCACGGAGTCATGCATGGGAATCGTTGAATCTCTCCTTGGAATTGTCCTCCACCAGAGAGAGCTTCTTGACTCAAGGTTGTACGTTTTTCCTGAGGGCAGCCTGTAGCCAGTGACTTGGTTCACACTGCGGTACATGCCTCCATCAACTGTGGGCAGATTTCAAGAGCCATCCCAGCCCAAGTGCTCCCCTATTCGATTACTGGGCACCATCATTATAAGTGCCTGGCACCTGACCTTCTTTCTCTGACTAATCCTGCTTCCTTCACCCACTCACGTACTTAACTAGTGTGTTCCTCAGTGACTTTCCTGCCTCAAATTCAGCATTTGGTATTCAGAGATTTGAGGATCTCCAGCTCAAATACTGATTCCTGGAGAATCTCATCTAAGACAGGGTGCCTAAAGTAGTCTGATAAAGAAGATTTTATAGTGATATATTCTTTTTAATGTTTATTTATTCAGAGAGGGAGAGATACAGAGTGCAAGTAGGGATAGGTCAGACAGGGGGAGAAAGAGAATGCCAAGCAGGCTCCATACTGTCAGCACAGAGCCCGACACAGGGCTCAATCCCATGAACCATGAGATCATGACCTGAGCCGAAATCGAGTTGGCCACACAACCAG
This sequence comes from Cryptoprocta ferox, assembly GCA_028646485.1. NCBI lineage: Eukaryota > Metazoa > Chordata > Mammalia > Carnivora > Eupleridae > Cryptoprocta > Cryptoprocta ferox. Next base: position 4,205,671 of record CM053567.1, read on the forward strand.
CTGAGCCTCCCAGGTGCCCCTGTAATGATATTTTTAAAACTGGGTCACTTCTGCTGTGGTCTGAATGTGTGTTTCCCCCAAAATACATTTGTTGAGATTATAACCAACAGGTGATGGTATTAGGAGGGGGTCTTTGGGAGGGCAGCTCCAACATCATGAATGGTATTGTGTCTGGTAAAAGAGACCCTCAGAGCTCCTAGTTTCCAGCCACCATGTGAGGACCAAGCAAGGAGCACTGGCCAGGAACTAGCACGAGTGCTGTCTTCCGACTGTGCTGGAATTCTCATATCAGACTCCAGCCTGCAGAACTCTGAGAAATATTGTGTTGTTTATAAGGTACCCAGGCTGTAGCATTTCATTATAGCAGCCATAATTGACTGAGATGAGACAAAGTCCCTTGCCAATTGTTTGACCATCACCCGTACTAAGGAGACTTGGGGTAACCCCCTCCCACACCCCCGTGTTGCAGCCATGTGTGTTGTTAAAACTCCTACCGATGAGCTGGGATTGGGTAGCAGTGAAGGATAATGCATTTGAGAGGTGAGTGGGGAGTCATAATAAAAAGAATAATGGAACTAGATGATCCTTGCTAACTGATGTGGATCTACTGAAGAATTGGAAGGGGTGATCACTCACCAACTGATGACAGTCATTTGGACTTCTCTGCCTGCATACAAGTAGAATGCCTGTCTCCCACAACCAGAGGGACCAGGCACAGCGTCTCATGATAAGGGAAGTAAAGCTCTGGAGAAAGTTGGCAAGGTTGCCATACCAAAGCCCTTGGATAGGAAGGGATGGGAAGAAATGGCATCCTGATAGCTGGAATGGGGATATTGGGGTTGACACTCTAGAGTGCCCTGGAACTCTAAATCCCACTGAACTTTCCGAACGTACAGAACTGTCTCACTTGCACCTATTAGTCTAGTAACCCGCCTCCCCCATCTTCAAAGTTCACATAGATGCCTCGGTTTTTACCAGATAACAGGCACTCCCTCAGGATCTATCCATCTCCACTCCCCTCCATCAGAGAATAATGAGGGTCAAATCATAACCAACCAAACAAGGAAAGTGCTGGACCCCAGAGGAGGTGAGAGGCTACACCCTGAATGGGCTTTCATGACACAGCTGTTCTTGCAGGAGCCAGGCCAGTATGCAGCTGGAAAGCTTGGGATGGTTTCTGGTCAGAAGGGACCACGTTGCTCAAGTTTTGCTGCCTCATTGGTAACAGCCTGCACCCACTCACTGATCCCGACTGAACTGGCCATCCTTGATGTCACCGCACCACAAGGGAATCTTTCTCTGCGCAGTCTGGGGTCCCTCACTCCTTCTTAGTGTTGATCCCAAGAGCATGCCCTCCTTACAAGATAGAGAATCAGTAAAAATCTTTGCAAACTGGAAAATAGGGTACTTCCAGAAAGTCAATGTTTTATTTTCTCTTTCTTGTCTATCAGTCTTCAGGGGATGCCCCACCAAAGTACCACAGGCTGGGTGACATAAACAGCAGGAATTTATTTCCTCATGGTCCTGGATGCTAGCAATCTGAGATCAAGGTTTCTGCACGGTTGGCTTCTCTGGACGCCTGCCTTTCTCCATGGCTTATAGATGCTACCTTCCTGCTCTGTCCTGTTGTGGCCTCTTCTGTGTATGTGTCTGTGCCCTGACCTCTTCTTGTAAGGACACTAGTCACACTGCATCAGGGCTGACCTTATTACCTCATTTTACCCTCACACAATCACATTCAGATTCCTGGGTTTAAGGCTTCAACACATGGATTTTGCAGGGGACACAGTTCAGCCCACAACAGTGACAAACAAAGCGAGCTGTAAGGGAGACACATGTGGCAGATAATCACCCAGCCTTGAACTCTTTAATATCAGTCTCCACACTGGGGAACCAAACACATAAACAAAAACCATAGTGGATTGGATGAGTTGCTAAGAAACAGAATGTTTGTAGAATTGCCCCCTGAGAAGACATTAAGCATTTAAGTGGATCCTGAGAAAGAGACAGCAATGGTAGAAACAAGATTTCTTCCTAGCACATGCTGCAACAAATGTAGCAAGGCATGGAAGTAATGAGACCTCTTTCAACAGCTGTAAAATGCAGAGGTTGGAGGTCTTCAAGGGGAAAGCCACTGAACTTAGAGACAGGAAAGCATCACTAAGCTCCTCTCTTCATGGGGAAAAAAATGCATCCTAAAGAACATATTTCAGTGGCTAGGTTCCTATACTGGAAGCATTAGGAAATTGAAAATATAATTTAATTAAATTAAAAATGATTTCATCATATGCCTGGTAATAGTAAAGGAGACCAGTTGCTGTTGGATGTCATGGACTCTGGGTAAGATGGTGAGAAAGAAGTCAGAGGACATGGGGAGCTATAATCGGCTTACATCCTTGTAAGCAATGGATGAACGGGAACTGTTTCCTTATGTGGATATACACATGTAGTTCACTAACACTGAAAACAGGTGATAGTAAAGTGTTCTTTACTAAGGCATTGGGGAGGACTATTTTCAGTTTGAGAAATTCACAACTTAGAGAAAACACAAGGAAAAGCTAAGAATCACCTTTTCCTTTTTAAAGAGACAACCTGAGGAAATGAACTCAACTGAAGTGATTTCCTTTAGCAATCCTAAAGATTTAAAAGGTTCTGTCAGCAAGTTTACAAACCAGGCAGACTAGGCATTGGGATAGGCTTTGGGGTTAAGGAAGAACAGCATTTCAAGTTTGATCTTGCCAATTACTAGCTCTGATATCTGGGGGACGTTCAGTTTCTCCAAGCCTCTGTGAGAAAGGCGAAACTTATAAAAATGGGAATCAACTAATATCATTTTAGTAATTTCATTAGCTCATTGGGATAAAACACCTAATGAATTGTGGCTTATGGAAGAACAGTTGTTTTCATTAGCAAAGTGGACTAAATAAATATGTATCAATCTCCTCTTATTGGATGACTTAAAAAAAACTCTACTTAAGCTCAAATCTGACCTAATAGGTGTCTGTCAAAGTTTGTATGCACATCTTTTTAAAAAATTGTGATTTTCAATATGTAGATGAGAAAATCCTAATACCTTAATAGGGAAGATAAAAGCAAAGCACATAAGACTGAGAATCTCCACAGTTTGAAAGACTATGTTAATGACTCCAAGGTTTTCATTCACATAAATGACATCCTTTATAGGAGAACTTACAAGTTAAAACAGAAAGAAAAACATATTTCCCATTAATTACCAGCAGGAATCAGACAGGACATTGCAGATACATTAACTTAAATGCTTCCCCACTACACTGTTAAGTAGTTTTCATGGGCATAAATATGCAAACCATTGGTCAATGGGACATAAATTAAACAAGGGAGAAAACATTTGCTTACAGAAATGTTCGTCACAGATTTTTTTCTTATTTAATAGTGAAATGTAAATTATAAATTATCTTGAGTATACTATAGTCAACTCACTCATAATATAAGAAATCTACTAAAGCTATTGTAAAAGGAATTGACATTTTTTTGCAAAATTATTTACATAATAAAATACCATCAAAATAAATCTGTAACTACATGTTTGAGAGGTTGTGGTAAGTATATGTCAGAATGCTATGACTTTTATCTTTAGGCCATGTAGTCATGTCTTTCTGCATAACTAGGTTTTCACACTAATCCATATTTGTTCTGTAATTAAGGATATACATTATGAGTAACAGGAAAATAGGAAAATACATTCATCAGTTGTGTTTGTGAAGTCTCTCCCTTTCCAAACAGAGTGAAAAGTTGTTCTCTTCACAAAACTTTTTTCCCCCAATAAAATATTTATAAGCTTCCTCTCCTTGCAGAGTGTCCAATGACTGTTTATAAAGTTGTTCATACAGATATAAACACTAAAGTCATCCTTGACATGATAGTCATCACTCATGGGATTTCTCTCTGGTGTGAGATCTTTGAATTTGAGGATAGAAGCTCAAATGGAGGCTTTTATCCCATTTACCACATTTATAAGTCTGTCTCTTACACAGGACCTTGGAATGTTACCAAATCCTGATATTTACACGTTTTAATTTTCATAAAGCATTTATAGAATACATTTCATGGGATTCCTCTCATGCCCTCACAAAGGTCACACTTTCCTCCTCCCACCGTGAAGTGTACTGGAGTTGATAAGTCCAGGACTTACTTTTCTACTGTGTATTTCAGCTCTTCATTATGAGGAGTGCACTCACCAACATATCATGGAGCAACTTCCTCCCTGGGTGAAGAGAAAAGGCCAACCTGAGAATGTTTCCGTACACTCCTTCCTTCAAATATTTTCTAATTAACAAAATAGCATCTGGTTAATGTCCCTTAAGAAGTCATCATTCCCAGGAATTCACAAAATATAAATACTTAAAAATTTTGATTTCTGAAGTCTTTCTTTTTTTTAATTTTATTATCTTATTTATTCATTTTTAATAAGTGTATACAAGATTTTTTTATTTTTTAAATTTTTTATAGTTTATTGTCACGTTGGTTTCCATAAAACACCCAGTGCTCATCCCCACAATTGCCCTCCTCCATGCCCATTACCCCCTTCCCCTTTCCCCCTCCCCCTTCAGCCCTCAGTTTGTTTTCAGTTTGTCTGAAGTCCCTTTCTATGAAATCACATTCCATTCTTCTAATATCTAGAAACATGTAAAAACAATACTTTCCATCAGGAGAGCTGGAGAGGGTCCCCCTTGGTATGGGGGAAATAGTCAAAATGTGGTTCCAGCTCTCTCGTGTCTTTGACTTCCAGATGTCTAAATGATCATTTGCAGACAGTCTTGACCATAAGAGAGATCACTATGTTCCAAACAGCTAAGTCAGCTTTCCAGGTGATTTGGTTTCCAATGCCGTTTTCATTCAATATTTATAATGACCAAACCTCCCTGTTGTCCTTTTTTGTGATCTTGTTCCCCTGCTTTCCAAGAATTTTAAATCTCTCCATTCCTCACCAGTAAAATGGCAGTCTGATGTGTGTATTTCACTAACGTGGGTGAAAGTCACAATCCACTGGAGTGTGAACTTGTGCGGAAAGGGCCAATAAAAAAAATCCATTAAGTGTTCTTTTTTAGAAAACAGTCCAATAGCAGATTCCCCAGGAATTGAAAATATTCAGAAGCCAAGACAAAAAGAAAGATGAAAACAAACAAAAAACAATAATCATTCCCTACACTGATCTATTCTGAGGTGTATTTATGTATACCATCAAATAATTGTTTAGTTAGTCTCCATAATGATAATTTAAGGTAAAGTATATGATATACTAAGTATCTGTTGGTACTTTTAGGAAACATTTTATTGTGTAATAAAAAGGAATAAAGATGTGGCTCATAAGTTCCATATAAGTTGTACTTAATCATAATGAAGTGTATTACACACAGTTCAGAATATATTCTAAAGACCTCGATTCTTTGTCAATGTTAGAATGTGCCATTACAAGAAAATTCTAATAAAATTTAAAAATGCATAAATATGTTGTCTTCTTTCATAAATGTGCTGTTAATTTGCCTAAATGGAGTGAAGAGATAAGAAGAAACTCACTCTATGCACTGTGAGCAAATCTTGTGTAACATTCCACCATTTTTTAAATTTATGTTGTCATAAACTCTTAGTCCTTACCCAATTAAGCAATGTATACAGGATTGGTAAAGCTTTCAAAGAGGCAATTTATACCCATTGTTTTACATCAACAGGAATTTTGTATGGGAAAAACTACATTATAATCAGAACAACTAGATGTGTCCTCTGGTCTGTTTTGACACAAGCTAGGTAGCCAATAGGGATTAATTTCCCTCAGGAAATGCAACCTGGTCAAAAAGTGAATAATGAATTAGAAGTCAGTGTGTCACATTCTAGTATTTTCTCAGTGATAAATTGCTTTTGAGATACTAGATAATCCTCTGTCCCATAGGTCTTGGTTTCCTTGTCTGTAGAATGAGTAGTTTGAACTGTTTTTGTTCTCACATCTTTTGAGTCATTTTATCTGTTTGAATCACATCTCCGTCTCCAATATGTAGAACAAGTCCTAATTTAATTTAACTAATTCAGTAAATATTTATTGAATCTAGTGCAGAATGCAGAGAAAGATACTAGCCAAGGGTTAAAAATAAAACTGTGAGCAGGGACACCTGGGTGGCTCAGTTGGTTAAGTGCCGATTTCAGCTCAGGTCATGATTTTGCGTTTCGTGAGTTCAAGCCCTGTGTTGGCCTCTGTGCTGACAGCTCAGAGCCTGGAGCCTGCTTTGTATTCTGTGTCTCCCTCTCTCTGCCCCTTTTCCTTCACATGCTCTGTTTCGGTCTCTCTCTCTCAAATATAAACAAACATTTTTAAAAATTTAAAAAAATTAAAAAAAAACTGTGAGCAAAAGCAGACATTGTTCAGAACATTTTCATGCTTATCAAACAGTGGGACATTGTCCAAGATTTCAGCATAAACATTCTATGAGTACAAAGCATAATTTGAAGCAATCTAAAACTCTGCCTTGGGAATTTTATTTAATGAGTACTAAAAAGTGATTGTATATCATGAGTTTCCCCATTATGATTTTCACTTGCAGATATCTGAAGAATTGTATATTTTCTTTGGCAAAACAATTTATAGTCCTTCCAAGCCCTCCAACTTCCACTAATAATTATTTTCTTAGTATAATTTTTCCCATAGGTACATCAAAAGTCAAACTTCAGCCCTGTTTTAAAAAGGTCAGTGCAATCCCTCTACCAATTATCTTAGATATGAAGTTGGCTAGTGTTTCTTTCAGAAGACTTGATTCTATGTTTAAGATAATATAAAGTGCTCTGTTTTCATATATTGATAAAGTATAATCTTGGGGTTAGTGCTTAGGTTTTAATTTAGAAGGATTATAAAATGTAGCCTTGATTTACTTTCTTACATAGGGTCATCTACTAGACATCCATCTTGTTCAGACTGAGATGAAATTCTCTGAGAGGAAAGGGAAAGGGACTAACATTTATTAAACGTCCATAGTAGAAGATAATATGTCCTGGAGTCCAGATACCAGAAGCTTCCAAATAGACCTTATTATCAAAGATTTCCCATGATCACTCATTTTTAATCCCTCCATAATTAATAAAACATGATTTGCTATAGTCTTAGCAAAGGACACCAGTGTTTTCTCTTCAGTTACAAATCTGAGTTAGCATCAGTACAGTGGTACCCTTGGGACAACATGATGGGTCATAATAGAGACTTACAGTGACATCACTGTGATGCATTCCTGTATTTGGTGATTCAGTTCCATGACATGGAATAACGCCAAAGGATTGAATTGCAATTTTGTGTAGGTGTATGATATACATATTTCCTTATGATAGTAAAAAGAATTACAATAACAATCAGAGTTCTTGTAGTTAGATCAAGCCTTCCTTTATTCCATTATTTTGATTTTCTTGGGTTCTTGGGTTAAATTATCTAATGAAATATGGTTAATGTGGAACAGAACAGGATCCAAATAATCCAGTTGTTAATACAAACACCAGCAGTTGACAAATAACTAGATGAATGTTATTACATCTCACCTCTGAGATACATGGTGATGGTCTCATTTTACTGAAGACCTAGGTGGCCTCTGAAGACCTAGGTGGCCTCTCAATATTCCTTCCCCAGTGTCTGGACATAACACTACCTCTCAATTCTTAGACACCTTCTGTGTCTCCCATGAAAGCCCTGGGAACTCCACTGACTCTGTTTCATTAACACTGAAAAGATGGGGAAGGAATATTGAGGTTGAGCATAAACTGGGCTTTCTCAGGTCCTGTCCTCTAAGTGTGTCACATTCCTCCTTCTATCCTACAGCAGGACGTCACCCTGCCAGGCTCCCCGTCAGAAAGAGTAGGCACGATTCTCCCAACATGAACCCAGAAATTGTATCTGGGATTTGTAGTCCTCCTGAAACTCACTGTGGCTTTTCAACCAAGAGCAAGCCGTGAGAGCCCAGACTGCACACCATTCTTCCTACTTCCTCACGTCCTCTTCTCAGACCTCTGCACACCTCTTCACCCAACACTGAGATCAAGAAAGGGTTTATACAAACCTCCTGAGAAATGTGACAAAACCAGTCTTTTTCATCTTACTAATGCTATGGATTATAGTAAAAAATTCTACAGCCACTTCCCCTTACTTCTCCCTTGTTATTCAAATTCTAGACTTGGAAGTTCATTTCTCTGAAGTTTTATATGTTGGTGGTCTGTCTTATGAGCTTATAAAATTCTAATTTAAAAGTTAAACTTGAAAAGTAACTTTTTTGTTCTTTGCAAGGTTCTTCCTTTACCAAAAAAAAGGGAAGAAAGGTAATGCTTTGTGAATTATCCCCATATGTCTCAACTTTTTCCAGACAGTCCTCAGATCTGCTTCTCTCAAAAACATGAATTCCTTAATTAGCAAACATTTCCTGAGTAACTATTATGTGCCAGACATTTCTAGATACTTGGCTATGAAAGAGCATCCAAAATACAAAATATTTAAAAACTCAACCAAGCTGTAAAAACACACAAAACCAAAACCTCATAATGATTTTTACATATAAGAGTCAACGTAGTAAGACAAACATTTTCCTTGTAGTCACCAAGAGTTGGAACTCTGAACTACAACATTCCATGATTTCACAGTGTCATATTAACATGAACGAAATATATATTATATTTTATATATATAATGTAATATATTACTATATTACACTATAGTATATTATATATTACACTAATTGTAAAATTTATTGTGGCCTCTCTAGCCATTGGTATATCCCTCACTTTTATAGTAGATTTATGTATAAACTCCTATTAATCAACACATTGCCTCATTTCCACTACCTAAATAATGATAGGATTTCCCTCTTTATTATTATTTTTTGTTTTATTTATTTTTGAGAGAGAGAAAGAGACAGTGTGAGCAGGGGAGGGTCAGAGAGAGAGGGAGACACAGAATTGGAAGACAGACTCCAGGCTTTGAGCTAGCTGTCAGCACAGAGCCTGATGCGGGGCACAAACCCACGAACCATGAGATCATGACCTGAGCCAAAGTCAGACGCTTAACCGACTAAGCCACCCAGGTGCCCCGGGATTTCCCTCTTTATGCTCGGTATTTCCTAGTCACACTGAATCCTGAGTAAAAGTTTCATGGAAGATTCAAAGAGTATCATTCTCAGAACACCTGGGTAGCTCAGTCAGTTGTGTCTGACTTCAGCTTAGATCATGATCTCACAGTTTGTGAATTTGAGCCCCACGTCAGGCTCTGTGCTGACAGCTCAGAGCCTGGAGCCTGCTTCAGATTCTGTGTCTCCCTCTCTCTCTCCACCCCTCCCCTGCTCGCACTCTGCACTCTGTCTCTCTCTTTCTAAAATAAACATTAAAAATTTTTTAAAAAGTATCATCATTCCCCTCATATGTTTTGTGTATATTGCTAACACAGATCTAATTGGGAAATTCACTTTTTGTGTACTCTCTCTCCCAACTTATGAAAATGAACAATTACTTGTTCATGAACAATGTCTACATTTGATCATTTTAATCATTTAAAACATTTATGCTTCTCAAAATCTATCACTGCAAATTATTTTTAAATATGTAACAGGACTCCTACAGTTTAAAGGTAACACCACACTCATAAAATATAGAAAAGAAAAATATAAAACAAAAGTAAACACTTTTGGAAAGATCTGTTAGTGTTATTCTTTTTCTAACATTTCTGGATGCTTCCAGCTGAATTAAAATGATGAAAGATTTGGAAAAATTCAGTTTTGTTTCAAAATAAAATAATTTATTTTTTATTACAAGGCTTCTAAGAAAGAGGAGATCTGAGCTAAAATAACCTTTTCATTTCCCTTTGATGGTTAATCTTAGTTAGATATCTAGACAACAGTCCATGGTCTCCAGGGACTTACACAGAAACCTGACTTCCAGAACAGAAGGGGTAATCCTTCTATATGTTCCAGAGCTTTTATTTAAAACATACAATTTATATCTGAACAACTGTCTTCTTAAGATCTTGAGTCTGTCTAAATTGTCTATTTATTTATCGAATTTTATTTTATTTTATTTTTTGATGTTTATTTATTTTTTAGGAAGACAGAGGGGAGGAGGGGCAGAGAGAGAGGGAGAATCTGAAGCAGGTTCCAGGCTCCCAACTGTCAGCACAGAACCTGACATGGAGCTTGAACCCATGAACCTTGAGATCATGACCTGAGGGAAAGTTGGATACATACCCAACTGAGCCACCCAGGTATCCCTAAACTGTCCATTTAGAAGTGAATAGAACTTGAATAGTAATATCCCAACAGCCACTCGATGTTTTTTATTTACCACTTAAGATGGAAAGTAGAGGCAGGTGTGGGTGGTGGGTGAGGATGGGAAGGAGTAATAACAGAAAACACACAACAATTATCCTCAGGTTTTCCTTATAAAATTCTGCACTGATTATATAGAGATCAATGATAAAATATGTCATGAATCTTCATGATTTCAATAGAGAACAAGAGCCTCTTGGTAGCTGTTTAATCTGTCACTTCTGAGGGCAGACTTTCAGGAAACTACTGTTGAATTTGGCAGAGTACAATGAGCTACAGTAAAAAGCAGGGGACCACCACCCCCTTTGAAAACAAGACCCCTGTGCCCACCTTTGGAAATAAAATCACTGGGCATGACCAGTCCAGTTGTTTAAGTTTTGTGTCAAGACAACAATGTTACTAGGAAACCATTTCTTAATACTATCTCTAGAAAAGCTGCATTAATGTTCCAATGGCATCTACTAAGGGTTTCCCTAAAGATAGTTTGCTGGGCTGGAGATATAAAACATTGAAAAGCTGTTGTTTTCCCTCTACCATTCAGGTGATTGGACAGGATTACTACTTTAGAAATGCGGGGAGTTCTTACTCTGAAGCTAAAGGAGTGCTTTTAAGTCATATGTATACAATTGGTGACATAGACAATTCTGAATGCAAATGGTGAATGTGGATTTCTGATTCACGTTAGCCCATCATTTCCTGAAATTGCAACTGGAAACAGTTTTTTTTTTTTTTTGCTGATTTTTAAGTGGCTAAAACTGAATGAAATTCAATTATCAAAAAAAAAAGTCGGTGAGTTTCAATTCTGCCTGTCCTGTTACTTTTTGAATTTGGAGTTCTGCCCAAACATTCTCAAGCTATTGTGTTGTCTAAATCAATTGTATTGCTATGCCCACACAATTGTGAAATGTTTTCATGAATGCAGAATGAACCAAATGTCCCAGCTGCACATTTACAGGCAGGAGTGGGGGTGGGGGGTAAGAAGGATTTGCAAAATTAAAGTTGGGCTATTGCTCATCTCTTGCCAAAATTTCTCCCTTTTGTTTTGTTTGGCTTCCATTTAGATTCATGGATGGACAGAAGACCTATCACCTGTTGCCAGAGAGACAGATTCCTTCAACTCTTTCTTTACTCACATCATGCTTAAGCAAATGGATTATGAAAACAGAATGAGCAATAAGTAGATTTAACAAGAACTTAGATAGATAGTTCCTTGTTACACTCACACACATTATTTTCAACCAGTGATGTGCAGGGGCCTTTTATTTGAATAACTAATTATGATTTGGTTGTTACATTTACACTCTAACCAATGGCCACTTGCTTATGGCTTATTCAGAAATTGTGTAGTCCAGTCTGCAAAGGAAAAGGGCTGTGGTATATGTACTCACATCATGCTATTTCTGCTTATGAATTTATGTTTGAGGTTTGTATAATTAACTTTGCTAACTCTTTATCAAATAAAAATCTTTTCCTGGTTACATTCCATTCATCTCAGAGATGGGTAAAAGGATCCCAGAGAATCCAGGAGATGGGTAAAAGGATCCCAGAGAACCCAGGAGCCTGGAAGTCATAGACTTTGCCAAATGATAATCACATCTGATTTTTAAATTTATTTTTATGTATTTATTTTTAAATATTTTTTAAAAGTAATCTCTACGCCCATTGTGGGGTTTGAACTCACAACCTTGAGATCAAGAGTCACAGGATCCACCAACTGAGCCAGCTAGGTGTCCCACGTATCTGATTTTTTTTAAAAATCACTTGCTGGGATAGTATCTGCATTATACTGTTACTGGTAGAAATCATTTTTATGGTGTTGAAAAAAAAATGAACCAATTCAAAGTTTATACATATTCTGTACCACAACTTCCACGGGTAAATAAGCTAGCTCTTTCTACAAGGCATTTTTTGTTCATTGGTATAATAAACGAGAATGTGCTAATAGCATTTGGCATTAACTGCCATGGATATTGACCTCCTCCTTACCCACTCTATATGGCCTCCCTGAGCTTTTTTTTTTTTGACTAGGTGCCATCCTTGGGCATGTCCTCAACACACCAAGTTTGGCAAGGTTCCTGCTAAGTCAGTTTATGCAGAATCCACCCTACCCCTGATATTTCCTTTTACTAATTTTCCATACACTGACCCTACCCTGCTCCTTGGCTCTAAATCCCCACCTTTCCTTGTATTTAGAACAGAGCCCAATCTCCCTTCCATACTGCAAAAACCCCATTACAGTGGTCCCTACACCTATGGTGGCTGTTTTGAATAAAGTTTGCTTTACCATTTTAACAAGTGTTGTGAAGTTTGTTTTTTCTTTGATAATGCTTCTGTTGAATGCATCTTTGCATAATGCATGGGGATATAAAACCCTGAAATTTAGCAGATTGATGGACATAAACTCAAAATTACTTTAATTGTTTTGAGGTAACATTTCTCATGAATTATTTTCTAGAATATTTACAAAGGATACCAAACATTTTAAGAATGTAAAGTTTATTCCAAACGATCCTGGAGAGGAAAAAATTATGTATTTATTCAATGATTACTTATGCTAGAGGCTATGAATGAAACAATAAAAACAGCACATGGTCTCTGCTTGCAGAAGACCTGAAACTTGGTCAACTAGATATACATAACAGGTGATGATAAACTCTGCGAAGGTGTTGTTAGATAGATGCTCAGGGCTTGTGGGAGTAGAGAAAAGAACAGAACTCAACTCAGACTGAGGAATGGAAAATAAGGAAAACATTTCTGGAAATAATGCCAGACCTGAGTCCTCAAAAACAGAAAGAGTAGGTGATGGACAGACCAAAAACAGATGAGTTAGCATTCCAACAAGAGGAAATCTTGTGGAGGTTCTTTATAACCTAGGTAGAAAAGTGTATACCATTGGTTAATGGAAAGGGGAATAATGGCCAGATCATCCAGGTCCTACTATGTCATGCTAAGGGACATGGTTTTTAAATTTTAACAAATTATTTTATCTCTATATAACTTCGACAGTGATGCAGGTGCATACTTTAGGTAGATCTTCTAATGGCTATGTAGAAAGGCATGGAGTCCAACCATTCCCATAAGTATACTTCAGTAGAACAAAAATCAAGGATAAGTAGCTGGCCACGTGCACTAAAAGTGGGGATAAAGAACAAAGGATGGAGTTGAGATATATTTAGAGTGTGGTACTACAGAAACTTAGAATTGAGTAAACATGGTGTTCAGAAAGGACAGGTTTCCAGAAGGGAAGAATGTCAAAGCTAGTGACCTCATCAAGATTAGCAAGTAGGGTGTGGAGATCTCAGTCCCTCCTGAGGCTCTACTATCCTTTCTGCTAAAGGAAAATTGACTAAGACAATTGTATATTGCACATTTGATGAAGAGTTACTGTTTCTCAATATTCAAAGTCTATTAGGCCTGCTGGTCCCCTTTGATGTAGAAGCTGGTAGTTTACGGACAGGACCTAACCTAGGAAAGTTTTGAGTAAGTCCAAGCCAAATTCAATTAATCTCTTCATTCTTCATGGCATAACTGAAAGGGGTCTAGAGATAATCAGCCAAGCTTTTGGAGCATAAAAAGAGACAGTGATTTGGCCAACATCACACATCCTGTAGCATGGAGAGCATCCTTCACATTCCTGAGTCAAGTGAGTCAAGTCGTCTGCTTTTTCCATCTTGCCATCATGGCATCTCTTACAACTCCACGGGGCCCAGAATTTTGACCACGTATTTACGTCTTTCACAAAGCATGACTTAATAATTTCTCTATCAACCTTTTACTCTTTTACAGCTTTTCTCTTCTCATGGAAAAACAATCCTTACTGTTTCCTTCATGAGATTAATACCATTCAGTCTTCAAGCTTTCTCTAAATGCTTTATCACATCACAGGTAACCAGAAGTGAACTCTCTGAATCATGGCTCTGGCTTCATTTAATGGTTTCTGGGGTAATCTATTTTCTTCTCTATGAAACAACCCCTTAATTAGTTTTTAATAACAACTTCTTTACATACGACATTTTTATTTGTATTTTGGAAAATTGAAAAAATCTATCATTGCAAATAAGTGAAAAATTAGTTTTATGATTTTGATGTCTAGACTCAGCACATTTTACTTACTTACATGAACATGATATGTTGATTTGATTTTTTTTTTACCAAATAAATGTTTTATCATGCACCTTGGCAGTCATTCAGTCTGCTTGATTGGATTCTATGAATTATGTCCAAGACAGGCAAAGGCACAAAACCCTACACAAGGGTTAACATGGAGAACTGATCAGATGCTTTCGTATTTTTTAAAACTTAATTTTTTAGAGCAATTTTAGGTTCCCAGCAATGTTGAGAGGAAGGTGCAGCCCTGTATACTCCCAGCCCTCCACATGCACAGTGTCCTCCACTATCAACGCCCCCCACCATATGGTACATTTGTTATGACTGAAGAACTCACAGTGATATAGCATTATCAGCCAGAGTCCATCGTTTATATCAGGATCACTCTTGGTGCTGTACATTAGAATATAAACTTGGATTAATGAATAATAACATATATCCATCATCATGGTACCACATGGAGTACTGTCACTACCTAAAAATGCTTTTGTATTTTATTTCTTAAATTTCTTTAAAATAGAGTAAACAAACATTATAAAAAACTCAACGAGACATGCAATTTCAGAGGAGATAACAGTAAGAAAAACAGTGATAAGGAAAGGAGATTTGGTAGATCTTAAAAAGCCAAATGGCATTGGGGAAGACTGCATTTTTGTTAAAGAGCTACCAATTCCCTGGAAGTTGGAAAGAAAGTAGTGCTAAAAACAGGAAGATTTTTCTGAAAGTTTGAAAAGCGGTTAGCCAGCCCTCCCTTGCCTTTGCTCATCATGCCAGTTTCTGTCCTCTCTTTCAGCAGAAGACCTGGTAATTATTTCATGGTCAAAGCAAACCCTACGATTCCTGGACTTTATTGTTCCAGGCCTCACTGAGGATGGTACACTCATTTTCACAGCAGAGGATTTACATAAATGATTTACATAAAATGTTGAGACTCACAAACTTCTCCCTCTAATCAAATCCTCATATTTTCAGATTATTAGTTTTTGCATAGTGGAGCCTATGATTCACACCAACATGATGCCAAATGACACAAAATAAAAAGTCTCAACATGTATAACTTCTTTTTTTTAATTTAAAAAATTTTTAAACATTTTTATTTATTATTGAGAGACAGAGAGAGACAGTGCATGAGCATGGAAGGGGCAGAGAGAGGGGAAGACACAGAACTGGAAGCACGCTCCAGGCTCTGAGCTGTCAGCACAGACCCTGACATGGGGCTCGAAGCCACAAACCACTAGATCATGACCTGAGCTGAAGTCAGATGCTTAACCTACTGAGCCACCCAGGCGCCCCTCAACATGTATAGTCTTTAATTTAATTCAATATGTAAGGCAGTTTTCATTTGGTACAACTCAATATACCAATCTGTATTCATTTTCACAATTGCACTAAATTATTTTAATAAGTACTGAAATGAAATAACTTCTTTTGCAACTGTTAGAATTTGGAAGCAGTTTCCAAAGAGTCAAAGAAGGTTTTGGGTTCTGAAGGAGTTCTAAGTGATCTCAGTGAGTACTTGTAAATAGCCTTAGTGGGTGGCCATGGAATGCCTCGGGAAATCAAGTGTGAAGAAATCTTGAGTGTTGTCTAGAATTCTTTTAGCTTGACAGCAATTCCACACCAAAGCTGTGTTTATAAAGCTTCTCAACAGGGACAGCAAGTGACAGTACCCACTTTTACCCACTGTTTTTTTTTTTCAGATGTGGATGGAGTAATGAGAATCATTAGTCTCTAATAGGTGATCAACAAGGAGAATGTGGTGGTGACATTGTACACAATTATCTTTGTGAGGTGAAAATAGCTCCATGTTTGAGAAGCAAAGTCATAGAAAGAAAGAATGGATCTCTTAGTTTTTAAAGAGCAATTCTAATCTGAACCTTATTCATTAGAGCAAACTACTAATTTATGAGGATACTCAATTTGGAGGGTTTCACTTCAAAACAGTGGAGCATCAACCTGATGGTCCAGTCTAACCCCATGTTTGCAATAGAAACATTTTTTCCCCGGAAAATGTACTTAGGACAAAGGGTAAAGGCACAAATAATGTACATCATTAGAAAGCATCACTATGGAAACCTGCTGATGAACCTCACTTTTCACCTGTGATTAGGAGGCAAGTCCTGCATCTAATCTCCATCCTATTTCTATTACAGAGAGATCTCAAATTCTGTCTTGTATGTATAGAAGTAGGCTGTAAAGACAATTACTTTAGTATTTGACACCAGCACTGAAAATACTTAATTGAATACCAATGTGCATGTGTGTGTGTGTGTGTGTGTGTGTGTGTTGGGCATTTGTTTGTTTTATGAATTATCTGCAAAAATGCTCTGTCTGTCCATTTTATTTTTTAATTTTTTTAACGTTTATTTTTGAAAGACAGAGAGACAGAGTGTGAGCAGGGAAGGGGCAGAGAGAGAGGGAGACACAGAATCTGAAGCAGACTGCAGGCTCCAAGCTATCAGCACAGAGCCCAACATGGGGCTCGAACTCATGAACCACAAAATCATGACCTGAACCGAAGTTGGCTGCTTAACCGACTGAGCCACCCAGGTACCCCTGTCTGTCCATTTTCAAATAGGAGTCTGGCACACTGTGTATTCCAAAGATGGCTGGCATGACAATGACCGCCGGGCATGCCCTTCTACACTGTAATATTCCCACCCCTCTGCCTTTTGAATCTGGACAGGTCCTGGGACCCATAGAGAAGGATGGAAGTGGCCCTATGCCAAAGACAGGGATAGTTCTCTACAGAGTTGGGCATTTCTTCTTATTCCTGCCTCATGCTTACTCTTCGTTTGTTTTCTCCTAAACTCAGCCATCATGCTTTAAGAAGCCCCAGATGAGTTCTCAGCCGATAGGCAGCTCTGACTGACATCAATGTGAGTGAGCCACCTTGCACATCCAGCCTTGTCCAGCCTTCAGATGGATGCAGCCCTGACCACTTCTTCCCACAGCTGCATAACAGACTTTCAGCACGAACCACCTAGTTCATCGCAGCTTACCCACAGAAACATGGAAGATGATCCGCTATTGTCTTAACACATTAAATTTGGCACGATTTGTAACATACAACCATTGAGCAGGTCATCTGACATTTTTGAAACATCTCCCTAAATTTGGATAGATCCCCACATTCTAAGTTATGCCATTCCAAGGTGGAGTCCAAAACATATTTTCTTAGTTCACTTTTAGTTATGACACAGACTTATGATCTAGGGTCACACGTACCCACAGACCTCAAGACAGAGGTGAGAAAAAAGCTCTGTGGCAGGAATCTGCTCTGCTGGTAGGGCTGAGAGCTACAGACACACACACTAGGGATTTCAAAGTCCGCCTAGTAATGCACTATGGTTCTGAGATCGACAATGGTTTGCAAGTTAAGCCACACCAGTAGGTCATGGCAGCTGGGCTGATTTGGTGTTATGGTTTTGAGCACTATCCCTGCAACTTTATCCTTAAGTACATTCCTTTGGCCACCCTAACAATTCTATGATGCACTTAAGAACTGCTAGGAAATTTATGTTCTACTTAAGCAATTTAGAGTGAATTTCATTTTTCCGAAGTTAGAAAAGAGGGTCCACACATGACTCAACTTGGCAACTTGAAGAGAGCTGGTGTGAGCCCAGGAGTCATATGGTCACCAACAGCACTGTTAACAGAAATCCTGATGAGAGAAACCGTTACATCAGTTGGGCCTGGAGACAAAAAGAGATGCAGCCGATAGTGTGCTTACATAATACCGGACTTCTACAGGTGGCTGCAAAAAATCCAGTGTCAAGTGGCTACCTGGGCACAGGGCAGCATGACTAACTATCCCAGGGGTTCTCAAAGTGTGACTGTTGGGACAGCAGCCATCAGCGTCACTGGAAATGTGTTAAACATAAAATCTCAAGTCCCAATCCACGCTTCCCGACACTCCTGAAGTAGAGCCCAGCATTTTTTTTAACCAGCCAGACGGGTGCTTTAGATGCACACTTAATTTTAACAAGCTCATTTTGTGGATACCTTTCTCATGCCCTCTTTAAAGAAAAAACAAAATATGTGAGGCCAATATGGCTTATCCTAGGAGAATCCATACTGAATGAAGCCTAGTGGTGTTACTTCACCTGGGTCCTCAAAAACTCAATAATCATGGTTCCTCAGAGGTCACTGACAATATTTCAGCAACCTCATTTGCAAATTTCTAACTCCCCATCCTATAAATTAACTGGATTAAGTGTACTCTTAGGAATTCTTCACCTGTCTGGGGTATCCCCTTCTCTATAAGAGGTAATCTACTACTTTCGGTTCAGAGTATGTCGATCCCAGAGTACATCCTGGAAGCTGCTTTTACAACCTTTGTGAATTTATGAGCTCTCCTTTTACACTTAAGAGTCTATAAATATTTCTGCTTCATAACAGAGCCTGTTTAGTCATGTTACAACTAATCACGATTTTTCCCCCTGTTAAGTGTATTTATTTCCTTTTCCTTGTGGGCAGAAGATGAATCAAAGTCACATGGTCTCCCTGCATAGGCTTTAAATGTTCCCTGCGCTCTTCACAGCTCAGCATTTCATTAGCTCAGCTCTGCCACTCTCAAGCTATGTGATTTTTCCAAATCTCAGTTATCACTCATATGTGGAATCTGAAAACCAAACAAATGAAGAGACAGACAAAAAGCAGAATCAGTTATTTATATGAGGGTTGGGCAAAATGGGTGAAGGAGAGAGGGAGGTACAGGTTTCCAGTAATGGGATGAATACATCATGGGGATGAAAGGTACAGCATAGGGAATATAGTCAATGATGTTGTGATAGTGTTGTGTGGTGCAGATGGTAGGGACACTGGTGGTGAGCACAGCATGACACATAGAAATGCTGAATCACTATGCTCTATACCTGAAATTAATGAAACATTGTGTGTTAACTATACTAAATAAAAAATATCAAAATCAATTATACATAAATGGGGTCTCTCTGTGGTCTTCACACAAGGATCTTTTGATGTTCACATTAAACAATGTATCCGAAAAATTAAAGAGTTCTACATAAAACATAGAGATTTAATCAATAAGGCTCTAAAATGTAGATTTGATCAATAAGAATCTAACACACAGATTATTTAATCAATATGATTAGATAATTTAATACTGGCAAAAATTCCCTTCAAATTTGAAACAGTATTTGGTATATTATATGTAGGTATTTTAAGTACTCTGCCTAGGAGCATAGCAATTTAAAAAATCTGAATTCAGAGAAAACTCTAGGAATGAAGATTTTAAGCAATATAATTTTTAAGATTTTAGGTAGTGGCTGGTGGGTGAGGTCCTTTGGATCAAGTATATCTAGTATCCCAGAATAAAACAATTACTGGAATTAGTAAAATCACTAGCATCATTAGTGTTATTCACAAATTGAGAGTACATAACATGTCTGTTCAGATCAGGCCGATATACTACTAGTGTGTGATTTGGGGGAGTGCATAGCAACTTTTCTGTACCCAAGTTCTGGTCTTTTTTAAAGTGAGAAAAGTACTATCAGCTAGTCCTCAAAGCCTGACAAATGCCGCACACCAAAGAAAGATCTATCATGAATTTGAAATAAATTGCCCACAGTCTCTGTTCCAGGAGGTGTTTGAGAAATGGTTCCTCATTTCCTCTACACGTGATAACCTGAACTTCTTCTGCCCATGTTTGCATATGCAACAATCAACATTGCAATGACATCAGGCCATTGATCATAGACAGTTTTATCTCTCTGGACTCACTTACTTGCCCTGTCTGGTCAATAAAAGCATTGATTGCTTATTCATCAGAATTCTCTTAATTCTAAGATACAGAAACTCTACTCATATTGGCTAAGGAAAAAGAGAAAAGGAAAAAAAGAAAAAAATATTGGCTTGCCTGGAGACATTGTTTCCTCTCCATCTTTGTCTTCTGTCTTTCCTTCTTTCCTTGGTGTAGATCTACTCCCTGTGGGTTCTCCCCGTACTGCCCTCAGCAGCCCCAACCACATTCCATCAGCTAGCAACTGGAATGGAAAGGAAGATCTTTCTCATTAGCTCAAATGAAATTATATGTCTCTGTCATGGGTTCAACATGACCTTGTAAACTATGTATGGTCCGTCTTTGTGTCCTAGGTCTCGGCCAGTTGTTCCTTTCTAGAACAACGTGCAATGGCCACCTACACATGCAAAGCATAGAGGCTGAAAGAGAAAGAGGGTAGGAATGCTGACAGTGTCAGCAGAGAAAGAGGGAATGACTGATGGCAGGCGAGCTCGGCAGCTGTCCAGTGAATTGTGAATTACAGCTTCTGCCTGCACTGATAAATAAATAATGGCCAGAGCCATTATGAGTGACAGTGTTCTTGTTCTGCAGACACTATAAATCTGAATAGAATAAGCAATTCTTTGGTGAGATGATAGAAGAATCCATCTTCCCTCACTTCATCTACTCAATGAGAGCAGCAGCCTCTGAATTGCTACTTTTTGTGGCTGCATTCAGAGAAGCAACTGTTGAAACCATTGACGGTGTTGTACAAAAACAGTAAGGAAAGGGTGGCATATAGAAACCAACTCAAGACGGTCCTCCTAGTCACAGATGTGATTGATATCCCTGTCATTTTGGCTAACCTTTTAAATATGTTCTTCTTAACAAGAAAGGTAATTGCATTTTTTAAGTTGTTTATTTTTTTTAAAATTCAAACTGAAAAAGAATAAGTGAATGCAGACCCTAGAAGAGAGGGAGTTAGTAAAATACTAAGATTTGAAACTAATTTCTTTTGAAACTCAGCCATGCACAACACTTCAAAATTCTGATGGGAGTAAATGATGTAACTTAAATAAAAGGTTTTCCTCAGGCCCATAAAGTCGAAGGAACTTGAATGTTAACCCTCTGTCTATTGCATCCTCGACTATTTTTGACAAGAAGGAAATATAGGAAATGAGGTTTCTTGCTATCTCGCTTGCAGTGTTTATAAGGAGATCATGTAAAGACCAAAAAAAAAAAAAAACTACTGTTTTTTCCCTTCTATGTTTGGTTTTCTATTTGCTAAATTAACAATAAAACATCCCTACCTATTCACGATGTCAAAAATAAGATAAAGGTAAGCCGATAGTCTCACTGGCAAGAGCAGAATCTGTACATCCACATTTATGAGAACAGCTGTTCTCTGATCCAGCTGCTTCCTTAATCCGGCTCTGCATGACCTTGGACAGCTCCTCTTCCCACAAACCTGAGCACCGATGAACTCCATGGTCCTGCTTCACAGGGCGGGGGAGGGGGGGTGGAGGGAGGAGGCAACACTAGGGGACGAACTCCTTTGGATGACCAGGTGGCTGCGGTTTGAGCAGCAACCGATGGGAGATTGCTACACAGAAGATGCTCTTGCCTTCCCATTCCCACCAGTATGAGTAATTATTAACCTTGCTCTTTATGCAAATGCTCCCTGGCATAAAAGCGTCAGGTTACTTAATAATGGATTAGCCTCCTTCACCTGGTCAGGCCAAACTCCAAATAACATCTGTGAAAATACATTATAGTAAATCAATGGCATATGTTCGACCTCTTCAGCCAACTCTGGGACAAGTGTTGGAATCATAGCAAGCCTTCTAGGACCACCAAAGAATGTATCAATCCACCATTTTGCCAGAATGCAATGTAAGAAGAAATGAATGAGAGATAAAAGACAGGGTGAGGGACATTATTGTGTTCTGTCCTCTTAGACTAGAATAGAAAGTCTTCGGTTTGACCATTCCTTTGGCTTGGGAAGTCCACCATTCAGGAAAATCAAAACAGTGAAATGAGGGTTAATGGGAAGAAGGGAAAGGGCAAATCACATTCATCTCTATCTTCTGGAGGCTTGTAGAAGAAAGATAATATTTTTTTAAATATTTATTTATTTTTGAAAGAGAGAGAGAGAGAGAGAGAAAGAGAGAGCAGGCACAAGCAGGAGAGGGGAAGAGAGGGAGAGAGACAAAGAATCCAAAGCAGGCTCCAGGCTCTGACTGTCAGCACAGAGCCAGTGATGGGGCTCGAACTCACAAACTGTGAGATCACGACCTGAGCCACAGTTGGACGTGTAACCTACTGAGCCGCCCAGGTGACCCAGAAGAAGGATAACATTGAGATGTTTGCTGTCCAGGCATGCACAGCAGGGTAGGACTAAGGCAAGGGAACTGAGGCAGAAATTTAAGCTGGATAAAAAGAAAGTCCATCTGCCTAACATCCTACACGGACAAGAGGTTGGTCTGTTAGACGGCAATATGGGTTCTATATAGGGAAGAAAATCACAGATCCTAGATCCAAAATGAATCACAGCAAATCACTCAACATTTCATGCTTATGTACAATCTTCACAAAAGTGTTTTAAATTTCAATTAAGAAAAACAGAGAGAGAATATATAAATCCTGTTTTTAAGGACATATAATGAGTCTATAGGGACTAGTACCTCAGATCACACGAAGACCTTAGGTAGGAGACAGGAAATATTTCTGACATTGGAAGGAACCCTGTCAATATTCCTGGATACTCATTTTTCAAGGAAAAAAAAACAACAACAGAGAAACGTGTTAATAAATTTAACTGTACACTAAAATATTAGCTCATTATTTATTGTTAACATATAGAAAATGAGCTATTATCAATAACCATTTAGATCAATATTCCCCTACATTTGTATTGACAAATCACATTTTAAAGTCATGCTGTACACACAATTGTATTTTAAAATGGAATTTACATAAAGCATTTGTGACTAAGTAGAACATACACAATTATGTTTATTTTTAAAATGTAGAAATATATCATACTAAGTTTTTCATGGAAATACAGAGAGTAGGCAGCAATGCTATATTTTGACCAAAGCTTTCTGACTTCTTTTTTTAAATTTATTTTATTATTTTATTTTTTGTATTTATTTTATTTTGAGAGACAGAGACAGAGAGTGAGCAGGGGAAGGGCAGAGAGAGAGAGAGGGAGACACAGGATCTGAAGCAGGCTCCAGGCTCTGAGTTGTTAGCACAGAGCCCGACCTGGAGCTTGAACCCACAGATCCTGAGATCATGACCTGAGCCGAAGTCGGACACCCAACCGATGGAGCCACCCAGGCGTCCTAAAGCATTCTGATTTCTAATCTAATTTACAATTTTGGTAAAGATTTAAGTAAGTCTTTAAAAATATGTTTATGACATATTAAAAAATATGCAGATAGAGAATGCACACATTGAGTAAGACATAAGACCAGTGAAGGGAAATGGACATGAAGAACTTCTTCATCTGCCCAAATCAGAGCTGGGTGTGTATATAACTTATTTTTGAGGTGACTGCAAAGAGCAAAAGTGAGGGGTGGGGAGAAGGAGATATGGAAAGAAGCAGTATGAATATGCACTACCAATTCCAGGAGGATTTTATTAAAGGCTCTGAAAGATGGTCTGATATTATTTATTTATACATACACATATATATTACACTCACATGCACACACACACACACAAAGACACACATACACACACACACAAAGGGACTTAGAACCCAAACCCAAACCAAAAACCAAAGCAAGCTTGAAAAAAAAGAAAGAGCTATAAGTCCCATACTTTCTAACTTCAAGATGTACTCTAAAACCACCAATAACCGAAGACAGAGGGAGGTTGGCATAGGAAGTAACAAATAGATCCAGGAATAGGACAGAGAGCCCAGAAATAGACACATACATGCAATTTTTAACAAAAGTGGCAAAAATAACCCTACAGAGAAAGAAAAATCTTCTTAAAAATGATGGTGGAATACATGGGTATCCACAAAAAAAAAAAAAAGAAAAAGAAAAAAATGAACTACCCCTAACTCACCTTACACACAAATTAAGTTAAAGTGGATCAAAGACCTAATGTAAAAGAAAAAATGAATGTTTAGAGAAAAAATATAGGAGAAAAAATCCATCATTTGTTAGCAAGCTAAGTTTTCCTAGACAAATCACACAGATGAACAATGATAAAAAATGATAAATTAGACTTTACACATACTTTAAAAACTCAAAAGTTCTATTTATCAAAACACACTGTTAAGAAAATGAATATGCAAGTCCCAGATTTGGAGAAAATAATCAAATCATGATGAAACATGTATTGGACAAAGGGCCGGCACCTTAGAGATACAAAAAATCCTTTACAACACAGCATTTTAAAAACTCACAGGAAAAAATAGAATAAACCTCTAAAAACATTTAAGCTGACACTTTCCATAAGGAAAATATACAAATGCTCACAAAACACATAAGCGCTCCGCATCATTAGTAATCAAGGAAATGCCTATGAAACCGCAGTGAAATACACACCATTAGAATATGTAAAAAGAACGAACAGATTTAGAGCACAACATGTTAGCAAAGATACAGAGCCAATAGGACACTCAAACATTGTTGGTGGGAGTGTTACGATGACATTCTACTCTGCCAGGGACCTGGTGGGCTCTTATAAATTAAACATACACCCAGCATATCACCCAGAAAGCCAACGCCTAGGTATTTACACAAGAGAAAGAAAATCAAGGAACACACACACACACACACACACACACACATCTTATTCTAAAATGCCTACAGCAACTTTATCCATAAGCACTCTGATTATTCTTCCAGGGTAATACTAGTCAGCAAGAGAAAGCAATAAACTGCTGATACCCACAACATGAATAGATATCGATTGATTGTGGTTCATTTTCTTCATGCTAATTTTTGACAGAGGAGATTTAAAATTCACAAATCTATTGATCTGGTGATCCTTAGATGTCTTTCCTCATCCCTTGTGCAGATAAATACTCTTTCAGTTGCTTCCAGTTCTTACAGCTTCATTTTTTGCATTTCAAAACTCATGTACCTCTAAGAAGGTGGATAGTCTGAGGAAAAATTCTAATTGCATGTTTTTCCAAAAAATTAATTATTATTCTTAGCATGATTACTTTGGACAAGTGACATGAGCCGAAGTGACTCTTTCCCCACTTATTTGTAAAAATGTTCTTATCACTTATAAAATTCTCATACATGCTAAGTTTGTTATTGGCCTTTTTATGTTGTATTCATCATTTCTGCGTGACAATAATACAGTATTTAACCACGCTGACATTCTAGCTCATTTAGCTTCAAATAGCACAGTCTCATATGTCCTTGTACTCAATACTAACTTTGCACACGTAGAGATGAATCCATCAGCCAGTCTTTCCTTCCATACATTGTTTTTTAGTGTCTATTTTCTTGTCACCATGGTTTAAACGATGCCTGCTTTGTTAAAACTGCTGAAGTCTGAGAAAAGAAAAAGAAGGCTAAACTATAGTAGCATGATCCTAAAGATATTTTTAACTCACTGAAACCCAGCCTATTATGTATTTGGGTTTGTGGCTACCTAATCATGCAGAAGTTTCATAGAATAGAATTTTAAATTGTGTAGAGCACGGAAAGTTTTGTAGTTGGGGTTGAGAATACAAGATTCTAATTCTCTAAAGGCTTTGCAAAAAAAAAAAAAGTTACTTTGATTTTAAGGCTAACAAGGATCTTAGAACTACCTAGTTTAAAATCTTCATTTTGCTAATAGGGAAATAGAGTTTCAGAGGCAAAGTAATTTGTGAAATGTTAATGCCTCTCGAGTGTGGCTGAGTCAGGGTGAGAGCACAGGCTTCCCTCTGCCCATCAGGCGATCTCCAAGAAAGAACCAGAGCTCGGTATGGTTTTGTACAGGGATCTCATGTGCAGGGCTGCGCATGTTTGAAATCCTGTTAGAAGAAAAGGCAACGGGAGAAAGCATAAACCACCAAGGAGAGCAATTAGAATGCAAACAGGTTTGATCTGTCCAAAGGCAGGCACTTTAAAGGGAGCATGTGCTCATTAACCGAATCATCTGCTAACCACAGGACAGAACAGCAGCTCTCCGTGGCTCCGGCCCCGAGCTCACTGCCCACAGGAGCTGCTCTGATGATGAAAGTGCCTGGGCCCTTGGTAACCCCTCTGCTGTCTCATTGTCTAGCATCAGGAGATGGAAGAAAGAGACAGACATTCCATCATCTTAAAATGCATTTTGAATATTTTTGAGAAACAATTCTTCAGGAGCCGAACTTCTAAATCTCTAAGGCTGTGCCACAGAGGGGAACTTTTCCATCAGACAAAAGTGCACACGAAGGGGAACGGAAATGGCCAACCAGGAGAAAATTATAGCATTTGCTGAGATGAGTCTTCAAGAAAGTCATTTCCACAGAGAGGGCTTCGCCACACGGGAAGATCTGTCATTTCAAAATGCAAGATTTAACGTGGTTTAAAAACTTTTCGATGGGTATTGGAAGTCTGCAGTGCTACCTGCGGGATCATGGTTACTTTTGGGGCCAGAAAATGTTTTCTTTCCTGCTACCATAAATAAAATTATTTTAGCTTAGCTATTAAAGCCACAGATACTTTTATGTAAATATGTATGTAATTTTATTAAATATGTATAATTATATATACACACATACGTAAACAATAATATAAACAACAAACTTTTTAGCTTGTTTTTCTTAAAATACTTTTACAGTTTAATTTAATGTACATTCTATAGAATAATTGTTGCAGTCCTAGTTCTACAGATGACACAAGTGAAGCCAGTTGTACCTTGTTTGTCTTAGAAACCTCATCCCGTGGCTTATCTATAAACTCTTCAATTTGCAAGATAAAATTTGGGTCCTAAAAAAATTATCGAGATTTTCAGGGTTTCAGGAATAGATACAAGGGATGCATCCACGTTATTTCAAATAATTATGTAACTGAATGAATTTGATAAGTCCTTATAATAAGACAGAATTTTAAGGCTAGGGAAAATTTGGCGAAAGTGACTCCTAATTCATATATTCTATCTCCTGCACAATTTTGACTTCAGGCTGATTCTGAATACTTGTCTTTTGTGGGTGAAAGAAAACTAAGCATAAATGGAAACTGAATGTATAATTCCAGGATTGCCTTTACCCCCTCAATACAGATTCCTCTTCCCTGCAAGATATCCTAGAAGAATCTAGGATTTGCACCTGATTTTCTTTATGAAGGCAGGTTTGCAAAAAGCCAAAGCCTTTTCACTAGGTTTTATGGTCACTGCATTTTATATTGCGGATGAAAGAAAATGAATAGTACAGAAGAGTTACAGTCAATACAAGGCCCTAGGATTATGTAGAAAACATATAATAAATATATATTATATATGAACACATATAATAAATATACATATATAAAATATATAATATGTATTATGTAAAATATATAGTATATAAAATATATATATACGTATGTTCTCATCACATGTAAATCTATATATTTACAAATACATATCACATGCAAAATATATATGTTGCTAACTCACTACACGCAGCTGTGGTTTAGGGTGTTGGGAGATGAGGAACTTCAGTTCTTCAGATCTCTGAATGCCAACAGATTCATAGCTCTTAAGGGTAAACTTTCCACAGGCATAATTTTGATCCTCAGATCTTTGAAGCATTAACCCACAGGAATGGGTAATCGTTTACTGTTAGCTATCATTGTCTGATCCCAGTCTAGTGTACACAGCCATCCCACCGGCATCACTGGGTCCACTGCTTGCCACAGACCAAACACCTTGCAAAACCATTCAGAAGCCATCAAGGAGAGGACACTATTTTTGTCAGTAGCTGACCCATGACTACAGAATCTGCAGATTGGCTGGTGAGCTTGGTGAGTGATCTAATGCTTGAGAGTAGATGTTAATCTGATTTATGGATGAACCAACTCAAAAAAATGCACAATTATTTATGGTCACTTGCATAAGATGACTTAATGATGACTCCAAAGAAATCCTCCTGGTTTCAGACCAAAACTGAGAAGAACGATGAAGATGAATGAGATAGAAGATCCTTTATAAGCCTTAATAATACCAAGAAAGTAATGTGGAGCTAAAATATTAGTACAAGATAATTATGTGATGTTGCACAAAGCCATTATAATCTGAGTTCACAGGTCCTATACTTGTTAGAACATCTCTAATTATGTCCATTTATTTTAAGTCTATTTAGAGAATGATCACAAACTATAAATCACAATGTTCTACTGGTAATAATATTTTAAAACTGTGTGAGCTGGAGTATATGTACTAATGTCTATACATCTCATTCCTGTTAAATGATAAGAACATACATGTGAGGTTCAATATGAATAATATAGTAAGACTTCACTGTTGGAAATGTTCAAAGCCAGGTATTAAGCATGGTTCTTCTTATTCCTCTCACTGGGTTCTTTATACCATGGAATATTTCCTTTTACATGAAAATGTAACCCAAATGGGGGCCTGTTATTGACCACTGACTAATAAAATGAAGTGCACTAAAATAATGTTAGATGCCATTGTTTTGGGATTAAAATAATCCTGTGCAATGTATATTTTTTTCCAAATCAAAAGTCACCAAGTACTCATAGCTTACAAACCATAAAACATCATCCCATTTTAGGTATTACCTTCAGATCTTTTGTCCTAATAGAACTCAGCTATACTAGTTGGAGAAATACTAGACAACATGAAAAAATAAAACTCAAACAGATTTGTAAGATAATGTAAACACCTCTTTTTTTTCATTTTTGCCCAAATTTATTGAGATATAATTGGCATACATTGCTGTGTAAATTCAGCGTCATCAGAATAATGACTTGACTTCTCTATACTGTAGATAATTACCACAATAAATTCAGTTAACATCCATTATCTCAGGTAGATTTAAAAAAGCAAGACTTTTTTCCTTGCAATGGGATTCTTAGGATCTATTCTCTTAACATTTTTCAAATATACCACACAGCAGTAATGAACTACAACCATCATGTTCTATAGCACATGGCCATTATTTATTTATCTTATAACTGGAAGTATGTTTTATCTTGTAACCTGGAAATAACTTTGAAATATATTTCTTATTAAAATGCTAGTGCATTATGGGTGTTTTAGAGACTCTGGTTAGAGGTGGCTTTCATAATTATATAACAATCGCTAAATACAAGTGGCCTCAGAATGTAGTCCCCAAGTTTTCCTGGCAATTCTACCATTTTCTGAAAGGGGAACATTCATTTTTCTGGACATATTATTTTATCTGCTCTGTCAATTTGGCAACTAATCATCTCCAGGGTTCCAAAATCCTATTCCATGGAGAGAAATGAGAACTGGGTCCTTCCATCCCAAGGTAGGATTATTCTGGGCTATACTAGAGGCATGGATGAGAAGTATCATATACAACAAAAGTGTCAGAAGATCAGGGTTCAAAGTCTAGTTTTGTCTTAAGAATTGTATTACTGTGGGCATGTCATTACAATTTGAACCTCTGTATCCACCCCAGCGTAAAATGATTTCTGGTAGAGGACAATGTAAGAGGGCTGACACAGTGTCTGAAAATCACTCATCAATGTTACAGCACACACCATATTTCCCATTTACCATGTTGTTTACTCCCCACAGAACAATTGAGAAGCGGATGATAAGAAAGTGCCATAAAAACCACTCTATCAACACACAAAGGAGTTGTTTGTATGCAACGATTAATTTGGTTCACCTGGGATTTTGTTAAAGAGAAAGTGCTGTGTGATCATCCCCTTTTTGGACAGATATCTGGGACACCCTGAGAAATGAGATGATATTTTTTTACTAAAAATAACTATGTAATAGGATCTCTACTTGACACTTCACATGATATAATTTTTTTTCTCTAGTAGCTCTGTGAAATGGAAATATCACACCCATGTTATCAATAAAGAATCCAAAACTCAAGAGAAAATGGCAGATCCAAGATTCAAACGTAGGCTTCTCTGAAAACATAACAAAACAAATAACCCACTATTTTTTCCTGTTATGTCACAAATCTCTCCTCAAAATATGCTTCCACTGATGGGTGCTGATGCTACAGTTTGGCAGAATCAGACTTTAAGGATTACCGTTCCTAATTAGACTTTCATTCTTGTTATTGGTCTAAAAAGTTTTTGTATTTCTTGAATTCAGGATCCATGATTCAATCTTGGTAAACTGTGCATTTTTAGGGATTATCTGTTTTTTTCTAGGTTATCTAATTTGTTAGTATATAATTGTTTATTATAACCTGTTATCGCACTATGCATTTTGGTGGTTATCGGTTGTATTATTTTCTCTTCCATTTCTCATTTTGGTTTTTGAGGCTTATATTTTTTCTTGGTTAATGTAGTTCAAGCATTGCCAGTGTGTTTATGTTTTTTGGAAACAGTGGTCATTGCTTTCAATGTGATGCCATTGTTCATTCTAGTCTCTATTTCATTTATTTTTTATTTTTCTTTGTATTTCCTTCTACTAAATTTCAACTAAGTTTCTTTTTCTTCTGGGTCCTTGTGTTGTAATGTTAAGCTTTTAATTTTAACTGTTTTCTTAAGACAAGCATTTATAACATAATCTTCACTCCAACATTTGCTTTTGCTGCATCTCATAGGTTTTAGAATAATGTGTTTTATTTTTCTTTTGTTTTGAGACATATTTTGAGTTGCCATTTGATTTATTATTTGGCACATTTCCTGTGCAGTAGTATATTATTTAATATTTACATATTGAATATTTAATATTTACATTGTAGATTTTCTAGTTTTTATTGTTGATCTTTAGTTTTGTATCATTAAGGTTGGAAAATAAACGGGATGATTTCAGTTTTCTTAAAAAGAAAGAAAAAGAATTATTATGGCTTAAATGAATGGAAGCCCAGATGTGTCCCACCTGTGTGCAAATCAGCAAGCTGACCTAACCCCACTACTCTGATCTGCATCTCCCATGTATGGGATTTGTCCTCTCAAGGGGCGGAATCCTTTTTTTTTTTTTTTTAGGTTTGTTTGTTTGTTTGTTTATTTATTTATTGAGAGTGAGAGAGCACCAACAAGGGAGGAGCAGAGAGAGAGGCAGAGAGAATCCCAAGCAGGCTTCACACTGTCAGCACAGAGCCCAATGTGGGGCTCCAACTCATGACACGTAAGATCACGACCTGAGTCAAAGTCAAGAGTCAGATGTTTAATCGACTGAGCCACTCAGGCACCCCTCAAAGGAGTAAAACTCTTAATTTACTATTACTTCTGTAACTCTCTGAGTCTCGCCATCTATTATACATTGGGTTGGAGTAAGGCTAAATTCACATATGAATATATGATTTTTATTTAATCAGACAGTGAAAAGGATGCATTTGGGGACATAACACATATTCAGTGACCCAAATGACTTACGCTATCTCATGTTGTTATAGAATACCATCTAATTTGCCATTATAATTCAAAGTAACTTCATTTTCCCTGGTGGAGTACGGAAAATTACTGTAACTTATAATTTTATGGTAATTATAGTGAGAACTCACATAATTAGTGTAGCAAGATCACTGTTCTATTTATTTTCCTAAATTAATTACATCCTTAGTAGGGGAAACTCTGGAAGTATAGGTTTAAAGTTTTAAGTGCTATCTATAGAGTGAATGGCAGCTCAGTACTCATAACCAGATTTTCTCTCTGTTTCCTCCCTGAAATATTCTCCCTGGTCAAGCTAAGGAGAGATCTAAATTTAAATTCTATTAATTCTAGAAATGTGGATGACCCTAGGACACTCATGCTATATTTTTGTGGGATGAAGAGAAACAAACGGCACGCAAACACGTGCACATGTTGGGTCTCATGTTTTTCATGCATAACATGTGTTTATTTCACAAATTACACTCCAAGCAAAGGATGCGCCTTCCCCCACGCTCTACCTCCCCGTGGATTGGCGACACTACCACTCACCTACACTCATTACGTCATACAAGTTGACGCCCCCTCTTATATTTGCACACTTTTAAAGTGACTGATTCTCCTTGTTTCAGTTTTTAGTAGCAGCTTTCAATTGCACCTTAATGTCCCAATTCTTCCTCTCCATTCCCAGTATCCCTGCCTTCCTTCAGGCCCTCATTCCTTCTGGCTTTATTCCAAGTCTCTGCGGAAACCTGCACATCTAGAGAGGTAATCAGTCCATTTTCTGTGACCCTGCTGCGCTTGCACATACCTTTAGAATAACAAAAGTTGAAAAAGCATCCTCAAGGATCTGGAGCAACAGGAACTCTCACGCTCTACTGGTGTGAACTTGAATTAGGACTGACATTTTGAAGTGAAATTTGATAATATTGAGTAAAGTTGAAGATGATTATATCCCACAGCCAGGAAATTCCACTTACAAGTTATATGTGAAGAGTAACTCTTATGAACCTGCACAAGGAGAGACGTATAGGACATTTCACAGTGACATTGTTTCTAATGTCAAAGATACAAAATAATCCAAGGACCTTCAATAGGACAATATATTTTAAAGTGAGTATTTTATACAAAGTAATAGCATCAGTTACAAGTTGGAGACTATAAATTACTTTTTCAGCTTGGTGATTCAAATGAATAATGTGAAGTAAGAAAAGTTGCAAAGAAAACATAAAACTCAAATATGTGTACGACAGTATCCAGGAATACTTTAAATAAATCTGGGGTAAAATATCCAGAACACTTACCGAGCACTTACTGTGTGCCCTGCACTGTTCTAAGTATTATGCTCTTAAGGAGGGTAAACATGGAATTTCTGAGAAAACTTTTCTCTGATGAGGGAGTTTATGGTGGAGAGGGTGGGACATAGGGACATGGAAGATAACAGCTTCATTCGTAACATTTTTCCCCCAAGGTGTTTGCAGAAAGAAGGGAGCTCTCCCTGTGCTGTCCATGTGCTATCTTCCCATTGAAATGGCCGTGGTCTCACATTTCACAATTCTGCCATGTTTTTGGAGAAATACCTTTGTAGATTAATCGTCTCTGAAAATCTGTTCCCTAGGTAAAAGGGCTACTTGTAATATGCAAATCTAAATAATCTTAAGCGTATAAAATCAAGAAGAATTGAGAAACGATAAAGGTGTGACATGTTCATGTTTCCTTTTAATGCAACAGGCACCAAAATGCAAAAAAAAAAAATATATAAATGTGAAAATAAACTATTCCTATGGTAAATTTTTAAAACATTTATTTAATTTTTTAATGTTTATTTTATTTTCTTGAGAGAGGGAGAAAGACAGAGCATAAGTGGGGGTGGGGGAGGGAGAGAGAGGGAGACACAGAATCTGAAGCGGATCCAGGCTCCAAGCTGTCAGCACAGAGCCTGATATGGGGCTCGAACTCACAAACTGCAAGATCATGACCTGAGCCAAAGTCAGAGAGTTAACTGAATGCATCACCCAGGTGCCCCTAGAATATTTATTATACATACAATAGCAACTGAAATTTCCAATCACATCTTTGTTTTCATTAAAAAAATAAGTTTATCTTGAGAAGACAAGGCAGACTGGGACAAAATATGGGCAAAAGAAACACCATATCAAGGACTGTTATCCAGAATATACAAACAACTCTTAAACCAAACAACAGGAAAACAAACTGATTAGAAATGGGCCAAAAACCTTAACAGACACTTTGCCAAAGACAGTATACAGATGGAAAATGAGTACATGAAAAGTTACTCCACCTACAGTATCATCAAGGAAATGCAAATTAAAACAATAATGAGATACTATTACGCACTTATCAGAATGGCTACTGTATAGAACCCTGACAACACCAAATTCTGGCTAGGATGTGGAGCAACAGGACTCTTTATTCAGGGCTGGTGGGAATGTAAAATCTTATAGCCACTTCAGAATAAAGTTTGACAGTTTCTCACAACACTAATCATACTCTTACAATATAATCCATCAATCACGCTCCTTGGTATTTATTCAAAGGTGTTCAAAACCTATGTCCATGCAAACCCCTGGGTGTGGATATTGCTGTAACGTGGAAATGACTGAGATGTTGTGCACTAAGTGAATGAATAGATAAACTGTGGTGCATCTAGACAAGAGAATATTACTCAGCACTAAAAAGAAATGAGCTGCCAAGATACGAAAAGACACAGAGAGACTTTCAATGTGTGCTACTAGGTGAATGAAGCCAATATGAAAGGCTATATACGGTATGATCCCAACTATATGACATTCTGCAAAAGGCAAAATTATCAAGATAATAACAAGATTATTTGTTGCCAGGGTTTGGATTGTTGGGGGGGCAATTGGAAGGGGTGAACAGGCAGAGTACGGAGGATTTTCAGAGCAATGAAAGTACTCTGTATGATGCTATAGTGATGTCACTATACATTGTCCAAACCCATAGGATGTAAAATGGCAAGAGTGAACCTCAGGTAAACTGTGGACTTTGAGCGATAATTATGTGCCAGTGTAAACTCATCAATTGTGACACATTGGTTACAAATTGTAACAAACTGTAACCAATTTTCATGGGGGATATTGATATGGGAAAGGCTATCCATGGGATGGGGTTGGGGGTATATCTCTCATATACATGTGGGATATTTCTGTTCTTCTGCTCAGTTTTGCCATGAACCTAAAACTGCTCTAAAAATAAAGTCTACTAAAACAAATAAACAAACAAGTTTCTCAATTCTGTCAATTACTTTCAAACATAAAGTCTCTAAAAATCCCCTCTAAATTCTAAGTGCAGACTGAATGACTAAAACATATTTAACCGGGGTTTATAACCTATGTCAAGTTAAATACACGACCATGGTCATCTTCCTCCATGAATTATCTGCTCCTATGGACATTGCCCTCACGCAGCACACTACTCATAAACTACACAAAATATATGAAATCGTTATCTTCATAAATCGTCTGACAGGCAACAAAGTGCTGTGATTCTTAACACAGGGGCACCAGCAAGGTAAGTCCAATCACAGTTGCAGCTGAAGGCTGGGAAACAGTTTTCAAGCCAGGGAAGAACAAGAACAAATACAGCCAAACATTCTCTCAGAGTTCAGGTAACAGAGATCGAATCTGCTGAAGGTGAGGCTGTTAGAGTTTAAGGGGCAGAGAACCACCGAGGGGACAGGTAGACAAAAAAGAACTTCAGACCTGCAGAAGAATCCCCTGAATTTTCATGTATGAGGTGAAACTCAGTGATGCTAGAGAAAGAACCATGGAAAGAAGTAGGTGGCATGACTCCAAGTCCTCAAACAGCTAAAACGAGTCTATATCCAACCAGATGGGATGCAGAGACCCTGAAACACACAAAGCATTGGTAGAGTCCTCCCAGGGGTAATAGTGGGCAGCATTAGCTCTAGACTGAAGAGTGCTCTGGTCTGGCCCTAATGAAGATCAAGGGCAAGCATTGCATGGGTAAAACTCATTCTAAGTAACTTAACAGAATTCTAGAACAAAAATCAACACTATTAAAGAAATAGAACAAAACTCTGCACTCAGCTATGTAAAATGACAGCCTCTGTCATCCAGTAAAATATCATGAATTATATGAGGAAACAAAAATATATGACCAAGAGATAAATCAGTAATAAAAATAAGCACATAACTGACAAAGATGATAAAATTAGTAAACATAGTATTTAAGGCAGCCACTGTAAATATGCTCCTTATGCTGGAGAATGTAGAGAAAAGTGGGAGCATGATGAGGAAAAACATTAGAGATACATTTTAAAAAATCTAAATGGAACATCAAGGGATAAAAATTTAATATCAAAAATGAAAAAGTAAGTTGGGTGTGATTAAGAGCTTATTAGAAATCCAGAGTAGGGGTGTATGGGTGGCACCTACTCTTCATTTCAGTCGAGCATCTACTTTTCATTTCAGCTGAGGTCATGATCCTGGGGTGGTGGGTTTGAGCCCTGCATCCAGGTTCACACGGAGCATGGAGCCTGTGTAAGATTCCCTCTCTCTCCTCCTCTGCCTCCCTCCATTGCTTGCTCTCTTTCCCCATAAAATTAAATAAATAAATAAATAAATAAATAAAATAATTTATAAATCCAGATTAAATTAACAGTGAAGTTGAAGAAATAGCAATAGAAACTACCAAACATGAGAGAGAGAGAGAGAGAGAGAGAGAGACAGACAGACAGACAGACAGAGACAGAGACAGAGAGAGACTGATTAAACATGAACAGAGCATCAATGACCCAGGGAAAAATATCAGTTAAAAATAAGTGCAATTTGAGATCCAGATGGGAACAAAAACCTAAAATAAAAATAATATTTAATTTTTTAATGTTTATTTATTTTTGAGAAAGAGAGAGACAGACAGAAAGAAAACGGGGAAGGGGTAGAGAGAGAGGGAGACACAGAGTCCAAAGCAGGCTCCAGGCTCTGAGATGTCAGCACAGAGCCCGATGCAGGGCTGGAAATCACAGACCAAGAGATCATGACCTGAGCTGAAGTCAGATGCTTAACCAACTGAGCCACCCAAGCGCCCCTAGAAAAATAATATTTTACGAAATAATGAAAGAAAATTTCCTTATTTAATGAGTAGTATAGACTACAGATGAAGAGTTTCAACAATCACCAATTACAAAAAGAAAATAAGAGAATGGAAGATATCACAATAAAATTACTAAAGAACATTAAGAAATGTGAAAATCTATAAAGCAGACTGAGGTGGGTAAAAATATACCTTACTTTTAATAAGTTATAAGAAGTATTACCAACTTCATATGAGAGGATATGCAGACCAGAAAACAAAGTGACAACATCTTCAGAGCTGAGAGACAAAAAACTGCCAACATAGAAGTCTATACTTGATGACAATATATTTTAAAAATAAGGTTAAATACTTTTTTAGAAAAATTGAAACTAAGAGAATTTATCACCATCATATGCACCTGCAATATCGTTAACAAATATCCTTCAGCCAGAAAGAAAAAAAATTCAAGAGATGGGAAATCATAATGATACAGAATACATACTGGTTATTATTTTGGTTGTGACGAAATATAAAAGTCATTCCTTCTCTCTTTTGAAATCTTTAAAAAATAACTGACAATTTAATGCAAAAATATAATCCATGTATTGTGGGATTTAAATATATATATATATTTTATATATATATATATATATATATATATATATATATATAATGACAACAATAGCTCAAGGTGTAGCACTGGGGAAATGTAAATATGTTTTTTGTAAGGTTCTTACAATATACGTAAAATGGTGTCATGTTATTTGAGGACAGACTGTGACTGGTTAAAAAGGTATATAGTAAATCCTTGAGCAACCATTATAAAAAGGACAGCAGGGGCATCTGGGTGGCTCAGTTGGTTGAGCGTCCCATTACCAGGGTTGTGAGACTGAGCCCTGCATCAGGCTCTGCACTGAACATGGGGACTGGTTAAGATTCTCTCTCTCTCTCTCTCTCTCTCTGCCCCTCTTCCCTGCTCACTCTCTCCTTCTCTCTCTCTCTCAAAAAAAAAAGTCAAACAAAATGAAACAATTATGCATAATTAGAGTAAAAGAAAAGAAATGGAGTAAAATAAGTTCAACCTACTAAATAGGCAGGAAAGAGAAAAAGGAAAAAAAAAACACTTGATAAGCATAGAAAATAATCAGCATGCTGGTAAAGTGAACACAATCATTAGAATAAGTACATTAAATGTAAATAATCTAAGCACCCCAATAAAATTCAGAGATTGTCAGATTATATAAAAATATCTTAACTAATTTGCTGTTTTCAAGAAACTATCTTTCCAT
Source organism: Cryptoprocta ferox (assembly GCA_028646485.1). Taxonomy (NCBI): domain Eukaryota; kingdom Metazoa; phylum Chordata; class Mammalia; order Carnivora; family Eupleridae; genus Cryptoprocta; species Cryptoprocta ferox. The sequence goes on from CM053567.1 coordinate 4,243,676, forward strand.
ATAAAGACACAACTAGGTTCAAAGTAAAAGAATGAAAAATAATAAACGGAAATGGCTCCCTTATATAGTAATGCCTTTATTTGCCTGCTGACACACTATCATGGAGAACACAAAGTCACCACATTGAAATCCAATGTCTTTCTAAGATAAAGGACTTTTTCTAAGTTAAGTAAAAAACGTATGAATCAAACATGAGAAGGCTGGTCACACCATAAGAAGAGTTATATTTTCCCCCCTGCTATTCCAGCAGAAGAAGGAACAGGTAGTATTTCTTGGCTTTGACGTCAATAAAAATCAAATTATGTCCCATGATGAAAGTGTTTCAGCTTGGGAACCAAGATGAAATGTAAGACGGCCATTTATGGGTTCAGGAAACACAAATTTGGGAATTGAATCACTAGACACGGCAGACACAGAGGTGAAACTGGCATCCAGCTTCAAGGAATCTAGTTGTTGAGTGCTGGAAGCCATTTTCTGAACTCACTAAAGTCAAGAAATCTCATTGTGAGGTAAAGCGGGTTTGCAAGGCTTCCGCTGTCAGATGGCGACAGATGTCTACCCCCCACTCAATTATTTCTGCTTGAGCACCGACCCCCGAAGGCGCCTTGTCCCCTTATCCAAAAATATGCTAATTGTCCCTTGTGAAGGAAATTATAGGAATTTCTTCTTTTGTGTTTATGGGAGCAAATATTACATTTCCTGAGAAACCTGTTTTTCTTCCCCTCAAGAAAACAGGCTTTTGACCCCTGCTCACAAAGAACTAACTCTTGCATTTGCTATGCTAAAAACATTGTCTTGTATTTGAATGCTGAAGATAGCTTCCTTCCCCATATGATAAGCATCTAAGTCACCTACATCAATCACTATTGATAAAGATTATGCATGAGTCTTCTACCAATCTATGTTCTGGGAAATTTTTACATACCAAAGAATTTGTCATCAGAAATCATTGTCTAAGGCAATTGGCCACTTCTGTTTTGTACCCCACACATTTTTTCAATAAACAAAGCTGACTCTCCGGTCAGTGCAGAGATGCCTGCCTGGTGAGCAGAAAGAAACTAGAGGCTCTCTCACTCTCTCCCGCTGACACCGTCCATCCTTCAGGGAGCCCCGGACCTGCTGGAGCTGAACTCCAGCAGTTGAGAAATTCCACACCTAGAACCAAGAAGATGTCACTTGATATACTTGTGTGTCAGTTTTTAGACACCTACTGAGAACAGGTGGTCTCTGGAACCTACTGATTTTTATGATCACGAATGAAGTCTCTATGGGTATCTGTGTATAGGTTTTGGGTGAAAATAATTTTTCATTTTATCTGGATAAATAGCCATGAGTGGGACCATTGGGTCATATGTTATGTGTATTTCTAACTTCTTAAGAGAATGCCAAACTGAGTTCTAGAGGGTCTGTCTCATTTTGTATTCCTTTCAGACATGTCTGAGCATTCCAGTCACTGAATTTACTTTACTTGTTACTGCAATTTTTTATTTAAACTTTTTTTTAACTGTTTATTTATTTTTGAGAGAAAGAGAGAGACAGACAGAGACAGAGACAGAACACGAGTGGGGGAGCAGCGGAGAGAGAGAGACACACAGAACCCAAAGCAGGCTCCAGGCTCTGAGCTGTCAACACAGAGCCTGACGTGGGGCTCGAACTCATGGACCACGAGATCAGGACCTGAGCCAAAGTCGAACATTTAACCAACTGAGCCACCCTGTCGCCCCAACTTGTTATTGTAATTTTTAAAGCAATTCTAATATTATTCTACTTTATTTTGCATTTCCCTAGTTGATAACGATATTAAACATCTTTTCATATAATTATTTGACATCTGTATATCTTTTTTTGTGTGTGTGTGAAGTATTTTCAAACTTTGTTATTGTCTTTTATTTATTGGTTTATTTTCAAATAATTGAGCTTGGACAGAAATTTATGTACTGGATACAAGTCCTTTGTCAACATGTATTTTGTAAACCTATCCTTCCTGTCTGTGGTTTCTCTTTTGAGTTTCTTAATAGTGACCTTCAAAGGATAGGTTTGTAAATCTGATACCATCAGATTTATAATTTTTCTCTTGAGGGAAAATCTTTGCTTAATTCAAGGACACATTTTTCCCCCTGTTTTTGTGGTGTTTGATGTTATTTCTCCTTTCTCATTTGAGATTTTATTTGGGTCCTTTCTCTTTTCCTTTGAAAGGCTCACTAGAAGTTTATCAATTTTATTGATTTTTTTCAAAGAACCAGCTAGTGTTTTCATCATTCTGTTCCTGTGGTTTTGTTTGTTTATTTCCTGTATCATTTATTTCTGCTCTAATCTTTATTATTTTCCTCCTTATGGTGACTTTAGATTTCATTTGTTCTTTTTCTACCTCTTTTATGTGTAACGTCAGATCATTTATTTGAGATTTTTCTTGTTCCTTGAGGTAAACTTGTATTGCTGTATACTTCCCTCTTAGGACTACTTTTGTTGCATGCCAAAGGTTTTAGACCACTGTGTCTTCAGTTTCATTTGTTTCCATGTATTTTTTTTATTTCTTCTTTGACTTACTATATTTTCTTCTAGACATTTTATGTTTTTACAATTTATATTTAGCCTTTGACCCTGTGGGTTATTTTTCAAATGGTGTAAAATATGAATGGGGTTCATTTGTTTACATATATATGTAAAATCATATGGGTCAAATAAGTCAAAAAGGCCATTAGAAATATTGCTATTTAAGTAAAAATATATTAAATTTATAAAATGCAGTAAAAGCAGTGCTTAGTGGAAAATGTGTTTCATTACATTTATATTAGAAAATATTTTACAGGGTGCCTGGTCAGCTCAATCAGTAGAGCAAGTGACTCTAGATCTCAGGGTTGTGAACTCAAACCCTACATTGGAGGTAGAATTTACTTAATTAAAAAATTCATTAATTTTTCTAGCTTTATTGAAATATAATTTACATACAACATTGTGTAAATTTAAGATGTACACATGAATGAGTTTAAATGTACATATTTCAAAATGCTTACCAAAATGGGGTTAGTTAACACTTTCTTCATCTCACATAATCACCATTTTGTTCTTGGTAGTGTTATGGTGAGAACATTAAAACTCTAATCTCATAGCAAGTTTCAAGGATATAACACAATCTTCTTAACAATACTCATCATGCTGTATATTATACTCCCAGAACTTACTTGTTTAAAATTGTTTAATGTTTTATTTATTATTGAGATGGAGAGAAACAGAGCATGAGCAGGTGAGGGTCAGAGAGAGAGGGAGACACAGAATCCAAAGAAGGTTCCAGGCTCTGAGCTGTCAGCACAGAGCCCGATGTGGGGCTTGAACTCATGAACCATGAAATCATGACCTGAGCTGAAGTTGGCCGCTTAACCGACTGAGCCAACCAGGTGCCCCAGAACTTACTTGTTTTATAACAGAAAGTTTGTACACTTTGACCAACACCTTCCCATTTTTTCCACCACTCAACCCATGCAACCACCATTCCGCTTTCCAATCCTACCAGAATTTAAGTTTTAAGGTACAGGGGCTCTTGGGTGGCTCAGTTGGTTAAACGTCAGACTTTGGCTCAGGTCATAATCTCACAGTTCATGAAGTTGAGCCCCACTTCTGGCTCTGTGCTGACAGCTCAGAGCCTAGAGCCTGCTTTGGATTCTGTGTCTCCCTCTCTCTCTGCCCCTTCCCCACTCACACACTGTCTCTCTCTCAAAAAATAAATAAACATTAAAAAATTTTAAGGAAAAAGTTTTAAGGTACAAAATCAATAAATAGAAGTCAGTTGCCTTTCTTTATGCTAACAATGAAATATCAAAAAAGGATTTAATAATGCAATCCCATTTATAATTACATCCCAAACAATTATATACCTAAGAATAAATTAAACCAAAGGGATAAAAGACATGCACACAGAAAGCTACAAGATACTGATGAAGAAATCAAAGACAGAAATAAATGAAAAGATACTGTGTGCTCATTGTTTAGAAGAATTTGTATTGTTAAAGTGTCTATACTACTTAAAGCAATTTACAGATTCAATAAAATTCCTATCAAAATCCCTATGGAATTTTTCACAGATAAAGCACAAACGATCCTAAAATCTGTATGAAACCAAAAAAAGAGCTTGAATATCAAAGCAATCTTAGAAAAGAAGAACAAATCTAGAAGTATCATGCTCCCTGATTTGAGTAGAGCTCAAAGCTAGAGTAATCAGAACAGTGTGGAATTGGCATAAAAATAGACACATAGATCAACGGAACAGGAAGCCCAGAAATAAGCCCACACAATATGGTCAATTAATTGATGCCAAAGGAAGCAAAAATACACAACAGGGAAAGAACAGCATCTCTAACAGAGGGTGTTGAGAAAAGTGTTCAGTCACATGCAAAAGAATAAAACTAGATTACTATCTTATACCACACACAAAATGCTAACTCAAACTTGATTAAAGGCCTTACAATATAAAACTCCTGGGGCGGGGGGAAACTTGAAACTTGGTGATAAGTTCCTTGATGTTTTTGGTGATTAATTTTTGGATCTGACTTCAAAACAATGGCAAGTAAAGCAAAAATAAATGAGTGCAGCTACATCAAATTAAAAGGTTTCTATACAGCAAACCATCAACAAAATGAAAGACAACCTACTGATGGGGAGAATATGTTTGTTAATCATATATCTCATAAGAGGTTAATACTCAAAAATTTATAAAGAATTTACCCAACTCCATAAAAAAACAGAACACAATCCCAATTAAAAAGGGGGCAGAAGGTCTAAATCTTAAATAGACATCTTTCTAAAGAAGACACACAGATGACTAACAGGCACATGAGAAGATGCTAACATCATTAATTATCAGGAAAATGCCACTTAAAAACCACAGTGATAAATCATCTTACACCTGTTAGAATGGCCATCATCAAAAACACAAGACATAGAAAGTTATTGGCAAGGATGTGAGGAAAAGGAAACCCTTGTACACTGTTAATGGAAATGGAAATTGGTGCAGCCACTATGGAAAACAGGATGAAGATTCTTAAAAACAAACAACAAACAAACAACCTAAAAATAGAACTACCATACTAGCAATTAAACCTCTGGGTGGTTATCCAAAAACAAAACAAAACAAAACAAACATAACAATTTGAAAAGATATATGCATCTTTATTTGCATTGCAGCATTATTTACAATAGCCAATATGTGGAAAAAGCCTAGGTGTCCACCAATAGATGAATGAATAAGGAAGATGTAAGATACACACACGTGTGTGCGCGTGCGCATGTGCTGGAATACTACTAAGCCATAAAAAATAATGGAATCTTGCCATTTGCCACAACATTGATAGACCTTGAGAGTAGTATGCTAAGTGAAATAAGTCATATTGAGGAAGACAAATACCATATGATTTCACTTATATTTGGAATGTAAAACAAAACAAATGAACAAACAAAAGAAAACAAAACTCACAGATACAGAGAACAGACCGGTGGTTGCCAGAGCTGAGGGGACCAGAAAGTGGGAGACATAGTAAATAGGGTCAAAACATACAAATTTTCATATATAAAATAAGTTATGGGCATATAATGTACAGCACCAACTGTAGTCAATTGTATCTTACTGCATATTTAAAAATTGCCAACAGAGTAAATGTTAAAAGTTCTTATCACAAGGAAAAACAAACAAAAACTCTAACTGTGTACAGTGATGGATGGTAACAGGACGTAATGTAGTGCCTCTTTCAAAGTGGATACAAATTTGAATGATTATGCTGTAAGCCTGGACCTACTATAATGCTACATATCAATTTTGTCTCAATAAAAAATAAATAAACATAAAAAATGTCTCCTTTAGAAGAAGAAAATATACCAATAACCAAGTCAAAAGAAAAATAAAAAGCTTGGGAAAAAAGTTGAAGCTCATATAAGAAACTAGTTCTAAACCCTAATATGCATAGATTTGTGTGTAGGTAGGTATGTATATTTCCTAGAAATTAAGAATAGAAAGTTCAACAACAGACAAAAATAGTCAAAAGACATTCCAGATAGTTCACACATAAATAGTAACATCTCTTGAATGTATACAAATATGTTCTTGGGGTGCCTGGGTGGCTCAGTCAGTTAAGCCTCTGACTCTTGGTTTCTGCTCAAGTCATGGTCTTGCGTTTCATGAGTTGGAGTCCTGAATTAGGCTCTGTGTTGACAGTGCAGAGCCTGCTTGGGATTCTCTCTCTTCTCTCTCTGCCCCTCTCTTCCTCACTTTGCCTCTCTTAAAATGAATTCATAAATTTAAATGAAAAAGTTATGCTCAACTTCACTCATAATAAAAGAAATATACATTGAAACTATAGTGAAATATCATTTTTACCTCTTAAATTAGAAGAAATTAAAAAATTGAAAGTTTTCAAATATCTCACTCTTTGATCCAGAAATCCCACTCTGAGAATTTACCCTATAGCTATAACTACATACGTACAAAGGGTGTATGTTCAAGGAAACATTTCAGAGTACTGTTCAGAATAGCAAATGACTGGAAATGTCCATAAATCCATTCAAAGAGATTATGGATTCATGATACATCACACAATAAAATTCTGTGCAGTTATAAAAGGAAAATAATGAGGAAACTCTATATGCACAAACATGGGAATATCTTCTGCCTGTATTAAGTAAAAAAAAAAAAAAAAAGCAAGATTCAATACCATAGTTGTTATTGATAATAATACATACTATAAAAATCCTTAAAGAATGAAGAGAAAAGTTAAAAATTACTCACTAAACAATGGAAGGCAGATTGAATGAACTGCAGTAGAGTTGCACCACTGAACTGTATTTTTAAATGCTAAGGTAAGTCTTTAAGTTGAAAAGAAATGAAAATGGATGACACATGGAATCTTCTAAAAAGAATGAGGAGCACCACAATAGAAAATGAAACAACAGGGGCACCTGAGTGGCTCAGTTGGTTAAGCATCTGGCTTCGGCTCAGGTCATGATCTCACGGTTTGTGGGTTTGAGCCTCGCATTGGGCTCTGTGCTGATGGCTCAGAGCTTGGAGCCTGCTTCAGATCCTGTGTCTCCCTCCCTCTTTGCCCCTCCCCTGCTCATGCTCTGTCTCTCTCTGTTTCTCAGCAATAAATAAATGTTAAAAAATTTTTTTTTAAAGAATATGAAACAACAAAGAAGAACATTTCTTAGCAAAAGAAATCCGTAGGGAATACTTAATAATAACAGGAAATGACAACCACTCCACTTAACCTCTTAAATGATACAGAGGGAATACGACTTTTTTCTATATTGATTGTTTTGTATATATATTTATTATTTATTTATTAGACAAAAATAGTAATGAGGAAAAATAACTGAGATTAAAAAGTAATGTAAGGGGTGCCTGGGTGGCTCAGTCAGTTAAGCATCTGACTCTTGATTTCGGCTCAAGTCATGATCTCATTTTTTATGGGCTCATGCCCTGTGGTAGACTGTTCTTACAGCACAGAGCTTGGTTAGGATTCTTTCTCTGCATCTCTCTCTGCCTTCTCCTCAAAGTAAATAAATAAACTTAAAAGCAAAAGTAATGCAAGAAACCTTTCGTGATCAGGATTCACATATGTCAAAGAAACATAGGAGCCAACTGAAAGAATCTCAATGGCCAAAGATGGAACATTGGACCAAAAAAATAAATCAAAGGACTATTGGATTGTAATCTGAATTATACCAATAAAAATCCATGATTCCAAACAAAAATTCATCGGTTTATAATGTCATAAATAAGTGACTAAATAAATGAATGAATGGTGGAGAACAGACAAATCTCCTGCGTACAAGAATTCCAAATGTTTTTTACTAATGTTTATTTATTTTTGAGAGAGAGACACAGAGCATGAGTGGGGGAGGAGCAGAGAGAGAGGGAGACACAGAATCTATAGCAGGCTCCAGGCTCTGCGCTGTCAGCACAGAGCCAGATGTGGGGCTTGAACTCGCGAACCATGAGATCATGACCTGAGCTGAAGTCAGATGCTTAACTGACTGAGCCACACAGGCACCTCCCCGCCACCAATGGTTTTAACCTGTCCTAAATTGGTTTGAGAATACAGTGTGAGAGCTGTGTATGGTGAATTTTTTCCAAATAATTTAGTATGGAAGTAGGGGTTGGGGGGTGAATAATTTACAGTCATCAATTCTGACAAACATACTTAGCCAGGTAATCAAAATAAACATCAATGACAGGAAAGGTATATGAAAATAATTCTGTATACCATCTATAACATGGAAAAGACACTTAACCTCTATGGTTTTCTTGCCCCAAACTCACAATCCTAGGGCAGCAACCAGAGGAGAATCAAATGATAACAAATGGGATACCTTCTACATGATACCAGAGCAGTACTTCTCCAAACTGCGAAGCTCATCATAAACAAAACAAGTCTGAGACCCTGCCAAGACCAAAAGAGGCTGAAGGAGACATGATAGACTATGAATAATTTAGTACTTGAATGGGATTCCGGAACAGAAAAATGACAGTAGATAAAATCTAAGGAAATCTGAACAAAGTATGGATTTCAGTTAATAATAATGTATCAATATGCATTCATTGCTAACAATAAATACATTACTAAAACCGGGTGTTAATAATAGAGGGAGTTGGGTGTGCAATATGTGGAGATTCTCTGTATTGTCTTTTCAATTTTTCTAGAAATCTAAAGCTATTGTGAAATTTAAAAAAAATTAATGTTTTATTTATTTTTGAGAGAGAGAGAGAGAGACAGCGTAAGCAGGGGAGGGTCAGAGAGAGAGGGAGATACAGAATCTGAAGCAGGCTCCAGGCTCTGAGCTGTCAGCATAGAGCCTGATGCGGGGCTCTAACCCACGAACCGTGAGATCATGACCTGAGCTGAAGCAGGACGCTTAACCAACTGAGCCACCCAGATGCCCCTGAAAACCAATTCTTAATTAGAATCAAAATGGCAGGTGTACACACATTTAAACAAAAATGTAAAAACAATTTATTCATATTATTATCTCACGATTACAAAAGCATAATCAGAATAATTTATCTTGGTACATACTTATTTCCAGGGTGCCTGGCTTGCTCAGTAGATGGAGGATATGACTCTTGATCTCAGGGTCATAATTTCAAGCCCCATGTTGGGTGTAGAATTTGCTTAAAAATAAAAAAAAAAATAATAAAGGAGTTCATGATTTTATTCATGCTGACACTGGCATTTTAAAGAATATTTTTTAAAATAAAATTGTCTTCAATCTTCTTTAAAGTTGTATTTCATGGTTAATAAGGTTGAAATTATCAACAACCTTGATACTTTTGTATTTTTAAATGAGAAAATACTGTTTTTTACAATGCAGTGGGAACATGGGACATGTTAAGCTTAGCAAATTATTCTAAATGAAGTATATTCTCAGTTGAAATGTATGTAATAGAATAACTTGTAAATATGTAAGAAACAAGAGTTTTGCCAATATTTCTTCTTTTGTCTATTTTCATGATACTTCCCACTGACAAATGTTTTACAAAATAAAACATGTTAATTGGCTTTCTCTATTTAAAATTCTTTTAAATGTTTTACCAAACTGAGATACTATAAAACCACAGACCTGCACATTTTTCATTCTATTATAGTATAGGAGATAAATGTACACAACTAAAATTGAAGCCATCATCAAACAAATTAAGCTATCATATTTAATTCTAGAATTTCAAAATTAAATATTCTAGATGTTTTGGATCTCCTTGCTGTCTGCTACTTTGTTTTAAAAAAAAAATTTCTAAAAGTATCAGGCTGAAGTTCAGTGTTTATTTATTTAAATATTTTCAATTAAGTTTTCATGAATTGCAACCAAAATTTACAGAATATATTTTAAATATATGATAATATAAAATATAAAGTAATATATATTATTAAAATATATAGTAGTAAATAAATTCAAAAAATATTTTTTATGATGCTGGTGTTAAATACAAAATCGGTTTATCCATATATATTTTTTCCTTGTTGCCTGTGATTGATTATATTTTAGAAGCCTTGAGTCTTTAAAACCTACTTTATAAAGCAGTGTCTATTTCCTAAAACAACACTGAGCACTTTTGGTACATAAATTTGTTCTCTAATTATATATCTATCATTATATTTGTGAATTTTGAAAATTACAATTTCATTGTGCTGTTTCTGGATGCTGTTTGAGTGATGTTACAAACTATTTCAACCACAATTCATTTCAAATGTATTCCTGTTACATCAAGTCCTTAATCTAGCAAGACTACTGCTTTACTTTGGTGCTTTTTTAGCCTCAAAAAAGTCTGTACATTTTTCATGTTTCAAAAACAACTAATGTTCTTCTTTGAAGGTTAAAATTCAGGATTCATTGTAGCATTCACAATAATCTTCTCCTTCACCTTCAACATAATGAATTTTAAGAGCCTTACTTTTCTACCATAAATTTGTATCAAAAAAAAAAAAAAACCTGCTATTGGAATTAGCATGATTTTTTAGTTTGATGAATTCTGCTTTTAATGTGGCAGCTTTTTAAATGTTGTGACATTATGCCAGTGCTACTGGAGCCAACATATTAACCTCTATTCCTTGACCTTCCATACATGCACCCTCACCCCTAAATACACTCTGAAGTGGAAATAAGATGAATTAAATGACCAGAAGTATCATTTGATCTAAGTGAAAACTGATGGCCCACAGAAGGCTCCTTACACGGCCTTTCTTTTGCTCAACAGGTAAAACCACCACCTTGGCCACAGACTTTTAAAAATAATGACACGATTTTGAAGTAGGTGCTGGTGCTCCTGATTTCTATCTTCTCCATTTTATGTAGATGAGTGATATTACCCGTACGAGCCCCATAGTGGATGGAGAATATTGATAGACATTTTCTGCCAGTTATGTGCTTGGCAGGAATCTTCTTCAGTAACAAAACCATTACTTGATTTTTTAACACTCATTCAGTTTGTTTTTGTTTGCTGTTTTCTTATTGATGGTAGAAGGACTTCCTGCAAACAGGGAGAGGCAAGTGGAGAATGGACCGTGTGGAGGCAGCTTCCAGGTGAAGAGGGAAGGCTGACCTCTTGTCACACTCTGGAGGCCAGGTGGTCACAACCAAGCAAAACCAGGTTTTGAAAAAAGAAAAACAGAAAGCCAAAACTGGTGAATGAAAGTAAAAGCTTTCAAAGGACCCACTGCAGATGCAGACGTTCAGACGGAATCAAACCACTCGGCTGGAAGTTCTATTCTTTTAAGGCTTTGTGTGAGAGTTATCCAAAAACCTCAATCAGGAGAAAACCTTCTGCCTCGTGAAAGGTTTATTTCCTCACCACTGACGAAAATGAATGTTGCAATTTTGTAAGTTTCCTATAACCTTGATTACAAAGACACAGAACCAAATTCAGAGCACAGCTCTGAAAATCCAAAGTATAACATCTATCTAAATTCAGCAATGCAATAAAAATAATAAAACATCACAACGGCCCTGAGTATGTTCCAGAAATGCAAGACTCTCAAGATATCAGAAATAGTCTATAGTTTAATTCATCACTTCAATCAACTACATACAAATCATGTAATGATCTGAATAGTTGCATAAAGCTTTTGATAAATTAGAAAATCTCAATTAATATACAGTAGCTGAAAACTTTTTTAAAAAAAGACAGAAACTGCCTTATATGAAAAATAAAGCATGTGCAAAAATATTACAGCAAGTCTCATGTACAATAGAAACAGTTTGGTGTGCCTCCTTTAATATTTGGAACAAAGCACATTCTATTACTATTATTATTCAACATAAAGCTAAAGTGCTTGACTAGACAAGTAAAGTGGAAAACAAAACAAAACAAAAAAACAAGAGAAAGAAGAGACATGTTTACAAATAGGTATCAGACACCTCTTCACCCTTTCACATCTTCCGAGCCTCCTCTGCCTCATGTTCTGGCCACCACTGCAGGCACCAAGTCTGTGTGAACCCCAACCGAATTTGCTCTCGTGCAACCTCACCCTTGCCCAAGCCCAGGCTGCATCCTGTTGTATCCTGCCCTACAGTTTCCTGTTAATGTCAAGGCATGAGACACAATGGGACCCTACTGGGCGCTATGGTTTTGAAATTCAGAAGGGTGGGTGATCTAATGTCCCCTGGGCAACCCATTGACTAATGAGAAGTAGGAGACAGAACATAAATTCTATGCTTTCTTCCTCCAGACAGACTCTCTAGAGATGCAGTATATTCCACGTTTTGGGGGATGTTACATTAAATCAAGCAAAGAGCTGCCATTAGCAGCAGCTAATTCATTGGTTCTCCATTTGTCCCCCTTGACTTTACCTTCACTACTTCTCCTTGAGATAACATTCTCTAGTGAAAAAGTAGCACGTATGTCTTAGCCTAACATTCTTCCTGACAAACAAAAGCTAAGAGTCAAGTTGTTGTTAATGTTTGGGTCTAGAATACGGACCGTCATGTAGGGGATTTTGCAGTGCAGCTGCGTCATTGAACAGCCTCAAGACCAAAACTCTGGGTAAATCTGGCAGTGATAACTGCTGACCTTCAATGGTGTTCCACTTAAGCTGTTATCTGTGGTTAGTCACAAAGAGAGATAGGTCGAAGGTGATGTATTACCATACATAGTAGCCATGGTGCCTGAACTGTTCAAGAAGCAATGGAATAACAGGGACACAGGAGGGGAAATGGCTTATATTAACTACGTTTGGAATCTTTGATAAAAGAAAATGATAAGTTTAGGGCATTCAGCTTCCAACACAAAGTACACCATGGATTCCAAGGGACTTTCCATGACTGCTTTTAAAGTGATTGTCATCTCTGCAGGTGCAGAGCAGACTATGCTAAACTTCGCACCCAGGACCCAAATGTAACCGTGGTGGTAAAGTTGTAAAAAAAGACTCACTGCAGAAAGCCAACACTCTCCAAAGACAGAATTTGAACCCTGATATGAAAAGACCAGAATTATGACTGCTAGGGTATGGATATTTGGGTGGGTGAGTGTGGGGGTCTTGAGTCCGGAGATTCTCCTGAAAGTTTTGATTGTAGAAGCAATCTTGGATTTTCCCAGAGAAAAATAGCCTCACTAGGCCAAGAGATGATGCAGTGACTCAACTGATGCAAGAGCATGCCACAAAGATGCAGATTTTCCTTGGGATTTGCCACGTGGCTTCTCATCGCTTCCACATTAAAAGCAGAAGTTGGGTACATCTCATCCTGAGAGGAGAATTATGGTTTCTGCTGTGTGAGGAAAAAGCTATATGGCCCCAGAAACTGTAGAAACTTGTTAAATAATACCAATGAGAACAGGGAAACAAATGGATCATAAGGCTGCATGTTAAAGGTTTTGAACTGGAGGTTAGGAACATGCTAAACAGGGTGGGGCTGTTGACTTGGGGTACACAGCTATATCAAGGGTTCAGTGTTCTTAACAAGGACACCAGGATGTGGTCCTGATAGTTTGTTGAACTGGCTCCTTAAGCCACCTCTTTGACACACAAAGACTTGCCAAGTGACTAAGGTGATGATGCCAAAATTTTCTTGGCATGGTACTGAGGGAAATGCCAGAAGTCTTAGTGAGGTGATAATGTCAGATGAGACTAACCCTTTAGATGTGAGAAACTAACTCCTTAGATGTGAGAAGCTACCTCTAATAATGTTCCCTGAGATGGTTCATGTGCACACCCTTTGCTAAGAAAATAAGAAATATACTTTTGAGACAAGCACTGGGATATTTGAGAAAACAAGCTATTATCTGTAGGCCAAGGTTGATGGTAAGATGTGATGCTATAGGCTGAGCCCCTTAATATCAATGAGGATGGTAGGATTCTGGAAGGACATGGCAATATGAAATCCCTTTGTAATAAGGCAGAGTTCCTTATTACAACGGGGAGTTAGGATGGAGTGCCCACAGTAGTTTCTTGATCATGGTATTCTCATAGGAAAGAAAATGAACAACCAATTAGGGATATGTGTGTGTGTGTGTGTGTGTGTGTGTGTGTGTGTGTGTGTGTGTGTGACTTTTCTGTGCTACTATTATAAAGACAAGTGGGCAAACTGAAGGTTAATATCAGCTAACAAATGGAATATTAAGGTTCATCACCAAATTTCTAGATCAAAATCAGTCCACAAACTAAGAGCTCTGCAATGTGAAAAATATCATAAATGCTTCAACTTTTCCCAAAAAGTTATATGACTATTTTCCAAGGTAACTGTGTACCAGAGATGAAGGTAAGGATATCCAGATATTTTGTGGATTAACACAAATGAAGCCTGACCTGGTGTTCATATGAGGGTACAACCAAAGGCATTAAGATTCTCTGGAGAGAGGGCAATTAGAGTTTGCATGATAAATGGAAGCTTAGCTAAGACCTGTTTCATAGTAGGACTAATGGATTTGAAGATCCACCCTGGGGTAGCTCTTCCACTTTGTAAGTGTATAAGAAAACATGTGCACAAATATCATTTGGTAAAAACAAAACAAAACAAAAAAAGAAAATAAACAACATTTCTCTTGGGAGTGAAAGTTGGGTTACCCCATCATTCAAGGAAACAAGATTAGCCAGAATACTGGCCAAACGTGAGAGAAATCTGAAACAAATGTTGAAGGAGGAGAGGACAAACACCAGTTACAATCTCAGCATGTTCTCAGCCCAGAGAGTACAGCCTGTCCTATTGTCCACTTCTCCTGAAGTCTTAGTGGAGTGTACACCTGGCTGCCATCTTGAAGGAGACAGTGCTGGATCTCCTCTCAAGAAGCATGATAGTATCTATTCATTCTCACACTGATGGAGATCCTATATCATTTTCAATTTTTCCACATTTATTTATTTTTGAGAGACAGAGCATGAGTGGGGGAGGGGCACAGAGAGAGGGAGGCAACAGAATCAGAAGCAGACTCCAGGCTCTGAGCTGTCAGCACAGAGGCCCATGTGGGGCTTGAACCCACGAACCTTTAGATCATGACCTGAACCGAAGTTGGATGCCTAACCGACTGAGCCACCCAGGCACCCTGATGGAGATCCTATATTGGAATAAAACAGTTAGAGGGCCAGCTATAGTAGAGTGACAAAGTGGATCTTAGAGAAGCCCAGGTGGAGACTCTACTATGTGTCTAGTAGACACATTATATATACTACATTAACTTTTCTTGGCCTCTTAAACTATGGTTCCAACCATTGATAGAGACTGGCCTGTGATTTAGTGAATTTGAGCTTAGACACAACTGTGGAGGACCTTGCTACCTGCTACTTGCCCAAGCTGAGTCCTCCCTCCTTTACTGTGTATGCTGGGACATGAGCTTCCGTGGTGCCCAGGGAGGTGAAATTGATAAGTTCAGGGGAGTCATTGCACACTGGTGTAAATCTTTGCTCAACTGGAGGAGAGAGCCAGTGGGTTAATTCTTCTCCCTTTTCCCGTCTGGACACACTGCCCTAAAATGCAACCCAAATCACCTCTTGCTAAATAAAACAAAGGATCACTGCTTAGTAGCAGCTAGTTTGATGGAATATGTCATATTGGCTCTCCCTCCTCTGCTTCATTTTCCCAGGCCCTCCTTTCTGTTCCTGGAATTGTACTCTCTAATAAATTGGTAGCATATAAGCCATTTCATAAGCTGCTGCTTTCTGGGGGTCCCAGATTAGAACAAAGGGGAGTCAACAATTGATATCATGTACAGACAATATGCTTATTGTTAAAGAAAATACAATAGAATCATCAGATACATGTTTAAAACAAATTAGAGTTCTGCAAATCTGTCAGGTACAAGATGATCACCAATAATGAATCAGAAAAACATCATGAAAAGAAAGTATTATTCACAGCGATAGTATGAAAAACAGTGCCAAATTAGCAGAGAAAAAAAGACACTTAGATTATACAAAATAAAACACTCACATTGTCGTAAATACAAAGGAAGCTGTGTTATGATAGAGACAACCCAAGACGGCAAGGAAATGATGGATACTGTAATATATCGGGTTGGGAAGAAATGGTACATTGTGTGAAAAAGAATAATACTGAGGCTCTATGTGAAAAAAAAAAAAAAAGTTTTATAAGAGTTTGATGCGACTTCTTTCTCCAGCCTCAAGAATGATCCTTACACACTATTAACCTTGAAGTAAAACACATGAGTCATGAGTCGTGCGGTCACCTATGTTAGCGACATCTCTTGGTCTGCTGCACTACACGGTCTGGGTGCTTCAGTGCATAACTGATGGCTGTGAGCTGCTCACTCAGACTTACTGTGTTGCTAACAAGACATGTAAGGGGAAGGAACCTGAGTTTCATGGCTCTTCTGCACTCATATGTCCTCCCCACCATATCAACTTCCTGCCAGTCTCTCCGCCATCTTCAAAGGGGATGACTGAGGACATCCAAATCTCTCTCTTATTATCTGTATCCTGTGTCATGCTGTTCTGCTCCTCCTGCTTGCCTGTGTCCTTTCCAAGGCAACTTGGTGCTGACTCAGCCTAACAAAGCCCATTGAGTTGGACTGACAATCTGAGGAGAGCCACTCCTGGTGGTTTTGTATCCATGAAATAACGTATACAGAAATGAACACTTGACGTGGAAAGAACAGCCATGTAAAAGGCACAGATGTAAAGGTGGCAGCAGAGAAATTGGAGTGTATCAGTGGTCCTAGACAGGAATGCATCAAAATCAGACATTCATGTTTATGTGATTATGTTGACAAGTTTAACAGATTGGCGACTGATTAGGAGAAGATTTTGGAACATCCAAAAATGCTAAAGATTTAATATCTAGAATATCAACAGAAATATTGAAAATGTAATTCTAATTTAAAAGAAAGCAAATGACATACGTAAAAAATTTGCAGCATAGAAAACTGGGAGGCTAACAAATAATGAGGAATGGTTGTAAAATAGAAGGAAATAGACAATAAGCATGATGCCTTTTCATAAATAATCAAAATGAGCCGATGTTAAATTTAGGAAACACTATATAATCCAAAATCAAAACAAATTTAAAACATTTAACAATAAATCACAGGCATTTTGATATAATATACTAATGAGCCTGAAGCATATGATAATTAAAATAAAAATAGCATGAATTTCAAATGAATTAGTATTTGAATGAATTACACATAATACAGAGAACAAAATTTTACTAGACTTTGCATAGCAGTAGCTTAATCCATGCATACCCCAAGAAGGTAGATCCTAGAGAAGAGATGATAGAAAAAAATAATGCCACTTTGTGAAACCTTTCTACCCAATGTTTTTTTTTTAATTGATAAACTTTATAGAGGGGCAGTTTTAGTTTCATGAAAAATTAAGTGGAAAGTAGAGTGTTCCCGTATATCCCCTGACTCCCAACCCCAAGGTCCTCTTATGAGCATCTAGCATTAGCCTGGTACATTTGTTATAACTGATGAGCCTACATTGATATGTTATTATTAACTAGAGTACATAGGTCTTACTAGAGTTCACTTCTTGTGTTGTATATTCTGTGGCTCTGACAAATATACAATGATACGGGTCTACCATTAATGTGGGGAGATATATATATATATATAGACACACATATATAATGATATATTACATATAATGTGTGTATGTATACATTACACATAATATATAATATGTATATATCACATATTATACTTGAATTTCCCCCCAAATGCCCCATGATCCACATATTAACCCTCCCTTCCCCAAACTCATGACGATCACTGATCATTTACTGTCTCCAGAGTTTTGTCTTTTTGAGAATGTCATATACTTAGAATCATATAGTGTGTAGCCTTTCCGGATTAGCTTCTTTCACTTAGTAAATATGCATTGAAGATTCCTCCATGTCTTTTCATGGCTTCTTAGCTAATTTTGTGTTAGTGCTGAAAAATATCCAATTGTCTGGAAGAAGCACAATTTATCCATTCATCTACCGAATCTTAGTTATTTCCAAGTTTGGGCAATTATGAATAAAGCTGATATAAATATCACATGCTGGTTTTGTGTGGACATGAGTATTTAGTTCCTTTGGATAAATACCAAGGAATATCATTGTTGGAGCATTTGATATGTTTTGTTTTGTAAGAAATCACCTGACTACCTTCCAAGTCTATATTCCCACCAGCAATGAATGAGAGTTCCCGTTGCTCCACGTCCTCACCAGCATGTGATGTTCTCAGTGTTCCAGATTTGGGCCATTCTAATGGTCGTGTGAAGGTATCTCATTGTTTTAATTTGCATCTGCATTGTTTGTCATTGCATTGTAATTTGCATTGTTTGTCATTGCATCAATGACATATGATATGCAGCATCTTTTCATACACACACCCAACCATTCTGAAGCTTGTCCTGAACTTCACCAGTGTAGTAGATTTTCCAAAACTTTCCCAGCAGACAAAATAGTCTCTTTTTCTCTTAAGTTATCCTAACTCAGGAGCGGCTGTGTTTCCCCAAATATCTACTGAGAACGGCAGACAATGCACGAATAACTTCCACTACTGCTATCTTTGCAAATACAATTAATTTATGATAGTATCTATGTCAGGCCTTATTTGTAATTAAGTAGGTTTCACTTACTTAAAGGCAACAACAGCCTGACAGGTTAGGGTTAGTGTTAGGGGTAGGATTAGGGTTAGGGTTATGGTTAAGGTTAGGCTTGGGGTTAACGTTAGGGTTAGGGTTTATTGCCAGGGTTAGGGTAGGGTATAGCATTAGGCAGGCTTGCTTCCAGAAGTTTCGTGCAAGAGCTCTGACAGTCACCAGTAGAATTAGGCCTCTTTCTTCTCTCAGGTAAATGATCTTATTTCTACCTGTTTCATCTCTTGGCACACACTCAGAAATCACCTACAATTCTCTATTTCTTGGCTTTATTTTTCTTCTTTGTTTCAGACATATATATTCAGGGTGTAAGATAATAATAGACATAATAATAGACATAAATAATAGACATAAAGTTGTGTTCCTTTTATGTCTACCTCCCCAGGCCTCAGTCTACTCATCCCTATTTTGGCAGTTGAATAGATGGTACCCCCTTCAGTCATTCATGTTAGAAACTCAGTACCTTTCTTTCCTCTACCCTGTTTGTCATGTCCAAATGCTCAGTGATTCTCATTCAACCTTCCTCTAATAAGTCACTGAATGTTTTCCTTCCACTCATTCTCTTTGTGCTACCTTAGTCAAGTCTCCATTGTCTTTTCTGGACTAATTCATCGTATTCCCTTTCACACATCCCTCCAGTCCCCCTTCCACTGAGATCTGAGTCATTGACCTTCACAGGGAGTCCGAGGACTGGCATTTGTGACATGCTTCTGCTTCCCTTTCTATTCTCCTTCATACCGACCTCACATCTGTGCAGCCAATGTGCTGTTCCTCAGAAGTGCTCCCACAGCATGTGCACAGTGCACACCTGCACAACTCCAGCACATGTTCCCTCTGGTCTCTCAGCTATGCCTGTCTCCTCGCTCACCTTCCCACTCGAAAGTTGATGAGCTACTCTCCATTCTTCAAAGGCCTTCCCAAATGTCTTCCAAAACCACTTTATAGGGGTGCCTGGTGGCTCAGTCGGTTAAGTGTCCAATTTTGGCATAGATCATGATCTCAGGGTTCATGCGTTCGAGCTCCACATTGGGCTCTGGGCTGACAGTTCACAGCCTGGAGCCTGCTTCAGATTCTGTGTCTCCCTCTCTCTCTCCCCCTCCCCTGCTCGTGCTCTGTCTCTCTGTTTCTCAAAAATAAATGTGAAAAAAAATTAAAACCACTTTATGAACTAACCATTCTTTGCTATGTTATATGATAACAGGATTCCTAATCCTTTTTATAATACTTAATTATATTTCACTGATGATATGTTTTACTATTTTTTTCTTCTAGAATGTGAGCTGCTCAGGGGTATACATATGTAACTGGCTCCTTCTCCGACAATATATTCAGCATTATCTCACACTGGAAGACACTCACAGGTCTGCTAAGAAAGGAATCAATGAATGCATGAGTAAAAATAGTTGGCTTGTTATTTTTCTTATTCTCTGTATCACTTTCGTAAGATATAAACTGGAAACACACCACTAGATTTTTTTTCTTTAGTGCATGTGCTTAAGCATACCACAATGACTAATCTGAAGATCTTTTTTTTTTAATCAAAACAACATTTTAAAGATCTCCATTTATATCCTCTTGACAATTAAGACTTTTGGTTGATTACCTAAGGTGCTGTGGCGGCCAAGAATTATGATTAACTTTTTAATAATGGAGTCTGAAGATGTACATCTGGGTTTTTTCGTAAATATTTTTAATACTTGTGTTTCAAATACGTGCTTTCTGTAATAACATTTTTATTTGATCATGCCCTATGAATAAATGCAAATTTTGGTTACCTGTGACCCCAGATTTCAGGAGTTTATTTTAGTTTTTTTTTATGAGATCTCAAGATAAATTAAGATCTGTTCCTGTGAAATGTGGAAGCCAGCAAGCATTCTGACAGATGGCAAATGACAAAAACACCACTCTGAGACTGAGTCACTATGTAAGAAGCTACACCCCCCCCCACCCTTGCTTGTATGCAGGTCCAGGCACGTTGGAGTTGAAAGGGTGAAGCAGTCTGTGGCTTGCCCTTTGGCTTTTAGCATCCATTCCGCAGTCCAGACATTAACTGGGAAGTTCACAACTGAAATGGGGCTGAGTCCAATCAAATTATCTGCCGCCTCAATTTTCAAAATGATAGCAGTTGGAGTATTTTTCATACTTTTCTTGTGGGCAGGTCAGCCGGGGGAATCCAGGAACCTGGCTGCTGGAAGTGAAATGGCATTTTCTCTGGCACACATATCAGTCACTTGTCAGAGCTGGACAAAAGCATATTCAAAGACTCCCGGAAAGGGGAACTGAGTGAGCCTTTTCCTTTGCAGGGCATTGCAGGGAAAGAACGTACCAGGGTTCTTTTGTAAACATGTGCTTCCTGAGTATGGAAGCTTCAGAACATGTATTGGTCTCCCAGACACCTTGGTGAGCCCATAACTGGGCTCATTAGTGTGCCCGGCTCTCCTTGTTCCCTGAAGAATCTGTAATCCTGGAAAAGGGATCTTGCCCTGCATGAAAATTTACAGGGCATGATCAAATAAAAATGTTATTACAGAAAGCATGTATTTGAAATACAGGTATTAAAAATATTTAGGAAAAAACCCATATATATATATATATAAAGCTGTGCTTTCTGCATTTGTACTAGGGAGTAAAAAGGATGGAGTTATAGTTTGTAGCATGGAGCACATAGACATTGTGACATGATCACCAGCCCTAAGGTTTTTGTCTCTGTCTGCTGGCCTGGTAAGGCATCCGGAGAAGTCACTCCCCAGGAGTGGATAAGGATGGTGATGAGGAGAGCTTGGTGGCAGTGGCATTAGAAATGGGTAGTAGGGACAGCTACTTCCTGAATCCCAAACTAATCTGGGCACTTTATGAGCCTGAACACATTTAATCTTCCCAACAACCAACAACGTGGCGACCCTTGTTATTCCCATTCAGACATTTTTTTCCCCACTAATTCTGGAGAGGCATTTCCTTTCAGATGCTCTTTTTCTTTTTATTCATTGGAGCCCTGTGACATTGGACTGAAGCCCAATAACAGAGATAAGAGAATTAAAGGAAGGTCCCATTCATATGTTACATCTACCATGTCTCCATGAAAGCATCATCTTTACCACTTTCTGTTAGTGTCCTAGTTAGTAAGGGCAGACACACCACATTTGAAACACAGCCTCTTATTAAGACCAATAGTAGATCTCTATAATCTACTAAGACATAAAAAAAATTGAAGATACAGAGGGAAAACATAAAGATTTTGCTGTGCAAACAGCTCTGTGAATAAAGGAACATGGATTCTACTTTCCCTGGGTAGCTGTACTTACTTGTTTCCTCATTTTCCAGAAAGGGTTTCATGAGGGAACTTTGCCCTAAAATGAGAGTGAACTTAGAGACATGCTAACTGTCAGGTGTTCAAATATTTTTCACAATTTCTGTAAATGGTAAGGTGTCTTGCGAATGTTTAAAGTTCACGGAATGTAGTATGTATTTAGTTCCCCAGACCCTATTGTGCTTACAAACACGATTGCGGGCAAGAACATTTTCCAACGATGACTGATGTGACTTTATAATTGGCTTAGGATCAGTGACTGAAGTCCAACTAACATGCCAGAAAGAAGATGAGAACGTCTAGGCAACCATTCTCATTTCATTTCAGACAAAATGCCACAAAGCTGCAAGCTGTGAAGAATGGATTCCAGAGCAGGCAGGGAACCCGCCAGCTGACTTGGTGACAGGGAAGGCTCATGCCAGCTTTCTGGTTTGTCTCTGAAACTGGGCTCAGGGGCGACTTTGGTACTTGACAAAATCCCTGAATTCCTCAGGGCTATTGGGCTGGTGAGTACTTCAATTCTCTGAGCCCACTCTTTCTGTGGGACCAATCTTCAAACCTGAGGCTTCCGTGAACTAAGTGGAAGACTGATGGTAGAGTTTGTTGATTAAGATACATAGCACGCTTCAGCATCACGTGCTGTCCCATTCCAGAAAGCCTATGTGCTTTTCCTCCTCACAGTGTATGTCTCTCCATTAAAGAGGAAAAGGCAAGTTTGGTTGGGCAGGCAGTTCCTGCCTCTCCTATCATATCAGGCTGCTTAATTTGGCCAAAAAACTCCCCCAAAAAAACAAAACAAAAAAAAAACACACAAAACCAAAAAACCCAACAGCAACAACAACAAAAAACCCTCCATGAAGTTAGAAAAATAGTGTAAAAAAAATCAGATACCTCTTTTAGGATAAGCAGCTGAATGGATAGCAAACTGAATGGCCACTGAAGGACCCTGAATGCCACCCCCAGTTCCAGCTGGTTCTGCATGAAGTATGGACCAGCGACATGAAACTGGGGCACGGGAACCACACACACCCGGTTCAAACTTCCTTCCAAGGTTCTAACTCTTACTGCACAGAGGACTTTGGATAAGTAACTTAGCTTTTTCACACTTCAGATCACTTGTCGGTTAAGTTATATAAAATCACAATCCTGCTAGTCTAACAGTGAGAATTACATTAATGGTCAAATTCTCCTGACACAGTAGATGCTCAGTCAGTAGCTTCCCTCATGCCAGGAAATCCTTGCTATTTCCATAATATGTGAAAATAACACTGTACCTTAGATGAAGAGCAAAGGGGACTGAGATTGTCAATGGAAATTCTCAGAGTGCTTGAACTGATGCTCCTCAGAATGTTAGGGTCACGGGAGAAACACATTTTGGAGATTAAACAGTGCTGTGAGTGCATACTATTGGCAAGTTTCTTTTCTAATAAACTTAATTTTTTTTAATGTTTATTCATTTTTGACAGAGAGAGAAAGAGAGACAGAGTGTGAGTGGAGGAGGGGCAGAGAGAGAGGGAGACACAGAATTTGAAGCAGGCTCCAGGCTCTGAGCTCTCAGCACAGAGCCTGACACGGGGCTCAAACTCAGGAACCGTGAGATCATGACCTGAGCCAAAGTCAGACACATAACTGACTGAGCCACCCAGGCATCCCTCTAACAAGCTTCTAGATGACACACATGTTTGCGCCAGGTACTGTTCTCAGCATAGTATATGTTTTATTTGATTTATCATAATAATTTATGGCCCTACTTTACAGATAAGCAAAATGAGGCAAGGAGACAAAGCAGGAAAGGTAGCAGCTTCTCAAACTACAGAGTAAAAGAACAATATTCATTTACAGACAGATCAACTACAAAGACCATGATCTTTCTTTATTCTGTACTCTGTCATCTCTGTTCCCAAGGTAAGCACCTACCACACTAACTTCCAGTCTCTCCTGAGAACAGTTTGTAATTTTTTTTCTGTTGACTATTTTTTTGAGAGAGAGAGAGAGAGAGAGTGAGAGTGCAATCATCAGGGGAGGGGTAGGGAGAGATGGAGAGACAATCTTAAGTAGGCTCCATATCTAGGGCGGACGTGGGGCTCCATCACGTGAGACCATGACCTGAGCCAAACTCAAGTCGACACGTGGCCACCTGAGCCACTCCTGTTTCTATTGAATTTTAATTGTGATTTCTTTCTTTCTCTCATCTGTCTGAACTGTATCTGTTCACACTAATTCCCTGTCTCTTGCTTAATTTTTGTGCTTCCTCCTTGGTTAACTGCTACATTTGTCTCTGTTTGAATATGGAGATAACCTTGCCACAGAAGAATCTTGTCTTATATCCAAATAAATTCAAGTCAAACATCTGGTAAAAATTCCTGCACTGTAGCCTTACTATGTGGAGTATAAAATCCAGATAATTTATGCTGGTGCATGAGACCCTTCATAATTGTATTTTGATATACTTTGACTTTTTCTGTCACATAATTCCCTCCCAAACCATCTTATTATTAACACTGGACTCATTTTCTCTCTTGGAACAGACCCTTCATGTCCCTGTCTCAGTTCATAAAACATCCTTTCCTATCACCTCTACCTCTTAAAATTACTCACTTTTTTCTTCAAGGCCCCACTTAAATGCATCTTTTCAAAATCATCTCCCAAATTTTCCCAAGTAGAATTATTTTCTTGTTTTTAACTGGTTGAGACAGTTCAGCCTAAATTGGATTCTGGCTCTGTCACATGCCTTATGTGTGACTTTGGGTAAATCACATCATCTCCAGAATTCTTGATTTTTTTTATATAAAAAAGGCAGAGAGGCACTTTGGTAACTCCCGAAATGGGACCTGACGTCTCTGCCCTCATCATGTTATGATTATTGCCTTTCATTGAAGACAAGTGAGAGCAACACACTGTGACTCTCAGATAGTGCTCTTAGGTGAGTTACACTTAAATCCCTGTGCCCATTTTCACAGATGAAAATGCCCCAAAATTGAGAACAGGTGTCACTTCCAAATCTTTTACTCAAAGAATTTTTTATCCATGAGTTTTGCTTTATTATTTTTCTATAAAAAGTAGATAAAAACACATCTTCTAATGTACTAAGTTAAGGAATGGTTGCAACTTTATAATTTTTTAATGTTTATTTATTTTTAAGGGAGAGAGAGTAAGAGAGTGAGTGGAGGACAGGGAGAAACAGAGAGGGAGACACAGAATCAGAAGCAGGGCTCCAGGATCTGAGCTGTCAGCACAGAGCCTGATGCGGGACTCCAACTCATTAACCGCGAGATCATGACCTGAGCTGAAGCTGGACGCTTAACCAACGGAGTCACCCAGGTGCTCCAGGGAAAGATTGCAACTTTAAAACTGATGAAAAATGAAATAAGTAGGAAATGACTGCCTCTGTGTTTCTCCAAGTGCAAGGGAGCATGCCAGGCCAACGCTCAAGCAAACTGCTCATATGGGTAAGAAATCTCACCTTCAGATGGAGGGCGGGACAGTACTCTGAACAGAGACCCAGGGAATGTTAGCATTTCATTCAGTAAAGGATGATATAGTTTAATCTTCTTACTTGTGACTAACCCATATTGTCCCAAAGTTTGTATTCCTGCACTCCATGCCAGGAAGTAAGATTTTTCCCAGAAAATTGAGTTAATTCCAGGGTTGGTAGAGCAGAAGTGCTTAGCTCATAAGACTACTGACTGTAAGGACATCAGAAAAATAGGGATGTTGAGTACTTAGCACACTGCCAGGCACCCAGTAGACTGCCAGTCAAAATTCCCTCTCCTGTTTCTCTAACTTCTAACAACACTTTGTTATACTTTAACAACTTATTCCTGTTAACCTTGTCTTATTTTTTAATACAATAATCTTTATTTGTATATACAATGTGATAAGTCTTCTAAAAATGACTGGACATCTTTACTGTCCAAGCTGTGAATCCTTTGTGGGCAAAATCCGTGACTTACTCACCATTACATTTTGACCCAGTTTTATGGATACAGTAGTTATTAGTGGATGTCTGAATTAAATTGACCTTGCTGTCTGCTCTCAACACAGAGCATGCTTTGGACCCTCTATCCTCCCTCCCCCCCTGCCCCTTTCCTGGTCGTGTTCGTGTTCGTGTTCATTCTCTCTCTCTCTCTCTCTCTCTCTCTCTCTCTCTCTCAAAAATAAATACAACATTAAAAAAATTGACCCTGCTAAGTTTGAAACACAGAAGCTACATTTATCACAGAATGGTTTACAAAGACTTTTCATTAAACTGATAAAGTGAGTTCACGATGCATGTAGCTTAAGTAGGCAAGAACAGACTTAAAGTTCAGGGTGATTTATTGTGATTTATTGTGAAACCAACATGGCTTGAGATTAAGAGACCCTCACCTGCCCAGGCCTTTCCAAAGACCTGTGATGAATGCAATATGGGGTCCACACAGTGATATATTTTTGTTAATTTTGTAAAATCACAATTGATGACAACATCTTTCTATCTTTACTACATTTTGCCCTTTGCCTCACTTTCCCTCACATTATGGGATATTGCATGGCTACACATACTTTTTGTATCTAGTAAAAGGGAAACAGAGCTGAGAACACATTTAATCTGATTACAGTAACAGTTTGCAGTTACTCCTGTGTACAACTCTTCCAGTATATAAATGGTTTCCAGTAGAACTTTTTCAGCCCATGTTTTCAACCAATATAGCCCCATGACAAATTTCCAGGATCAAGAGTTGAGTCTCTGTAACATAATTCGGTATTATAAGTATGTGGATAGTATACAAAACTCAAATTTGAAATGTGTGTATCCAGCAGTTAGACTTGAAAAATTCCTCCAACCATAAGATGTACAAAAACATAATCAGGAGACACAGTTCTAATCAAAACAGGAGTCACCTCCTAGATGGGGTATCCTTATTGAATCAGTATATTAATTATAAGTACATGTGGTGGATTAAATAATTAACCCAATTCTTATGCATCTCTTGTCATCTGCATATTTTCTATGATCTCAGTATTGGGAAATTACACTTGCCTGATCCTTGGCTCTTTGCTCATATATCAATGTCCCAATTTTGGCCTAGGCATTCAGGGACAAAACACAGTTCTCTGCTTGCTTGCTTTTCTTCTGCTACTGCCATGAGCAAATGATGTCTTGGCTTGCTCCCACTCCTAAGGCAGTAAGAAAAACATGGAGCAGAGCCACCCAACTGACCTACAGAACTCTTCAGTAAGAAGCAGGGCTGTCCCAGCCATCTAGCTGAGCCAAATCAAACCAGCCAAATGCCAGTCAACTCATAGACCCATAAGAAAAAGTCATTCTTCGCTAAACCACTGAATTTGGTGTAAATGTGTCATGTGGTAGCACTACGGCAGTAGCAAAGTGATAAAATCACTCCATTTTTGGATGGAGACTATATGACATACAATTAGCACTGAAAGGTTTGAGAATACTGTAGTTGAAGTAAAGGGTAGTAAGTGTGAGTTGCATGTTTTGTGTATCCAAGTATCCATAATAAATTCTGACTAATAATAGTAGAGATTAAACTACCTAATTTCTCTATAGAAGATATAACAAAGTCAGGACAATATGAAAACTTCAAAGAGACCGTAAACATATATAGATAGGGTTAATGTGTGTGTGTGTGTGTGTGTGTGTGTGTGTGTGTGAGATGTTTATGGAAATGCCAATTCCTCCAAATTTATATTTTATGGGTTTCTTTTTAAACTGATTTATTAAAGTGTAGTTGTCATAAAATAAATGGTAGATGCTTGAAGTCTATAATTCAATAAGTTTTGATATGTGTATACATCGCCACAATCAAAAAATGAATATATCTTCACCTCAAAAACTTCTCTCAGATCCTTTGTAGATCCTGACTCCCATTCCTGCTGACCCATGACCCTGTTCACTAAGCCACCACTTATCTACTCTCTGTTGCTTTGTTCAGTGTGCATTTTCTTGAATTTTATGTAAATAGAATAACGTATTTGCTTCTAAATTTTTTAATGTTTATTTATTTTTGAGAGAGAGAGAGAGAAATAGAGAGTGTGAGCAGGGGAGGGGCAGAGAGAGAGGGAGACACAGAATCCGAAGCAGGCTCCAGGCTCCAAGCTGTCAGCATAGAGCCCAACGTGGGGCTCGAACTCACAAACTGTGAGATCATAATCTGAGCCGAAGTTGGATGCTAAACCGACTGAGCCACCTAGGCGCCCCTATATTTTATTTTTTTATGGCTTCTTTTATACAGCACAATTATTTTGACATTTCTCTATGTTGCTACAGCAATGGAAGGTTTCTTTTTCATTTCTTATTGAAATGGTATTCCATACCATTTGGTATGGTATTCCATAGTGTGAATATGTCACCATTTATGAATGAATTCACTTTTGATGGACATTTGTGCTGTTTCAGCTTTTGGGTAACACAAATAATGACGAGATGCACATTCATGGACAAGTCTTTATATGGTACCTATGAGGGGAATGAAAGAGTATATGGTAGGTGTGTATTAAGCTTCTTAAGAAACTGTTGAATTGCTTTCTAATAATTATTATTTTCACCCAATTTGTTGTATGAAAGTTCAAATTCCTATACATCCTTGCCCAATCGTAGACACTTTTTTCTTTAGTCATTCTAATGGGTGGGTAGTGGCTTCTCATTGTAGTTTCCATTCGCATTTACCTAAAATGATGAATGAGTCAAATATCATTCGAGTACTAAATTCTATGTGTATATGTTCTTTGGTGAACTGTATGTTCTAATTTTTTGCCCATTTATGTACAGGGCTGTATTTCTTATTATTGAGTTTTGATCATGATTCAAGCATTTTCTGAATACAAAATCCTCTGTCAGATGTCTGATTTATAAATATCTTCTCCCAGTCTTTGAATTTTTCTTTCTATTATTTTACTTTTTATTTTTTAAATTAAAATAAATTTTTATTTTTATTTTCTAGCAGTGTCTTCTTAGAGGCAGGAGTTTTAATAGTGATAAACTCCAATTTATCAATTTGTTGTTTTATAGATTTATTTTTTGGTGTTGCATCTGTAAAATGTTTGCCTAACCTACAAATGTTTTCTCCTATACTTTCTTTGAGAGGTTTTATATGTTAGGTCTGATATACGTTGAATTAACACTTGTATATGGCATGAGGTATAAAGCTTGTTTGTTTGTTTTTGTCTTTGCATTTTACAAGGACTATCTACTTTTTCACTGAATTGCTATTGTAGTTTTACTAAAACTCAATTTATCATAGACGTGGGGCTATTTATCTGGAATCACTACTGCGTTCCAATGATGCATTTGCCTGGATTAATGGTAACACCATACCTTATCTTGACCATCATAATGTTATATTAAGTCTTAAAGTCAGATAATATAAGTTTTCCAAATTTATCCTATTTTTCTCCAAAGTTATTTGACTATTTATTTGCATTTCCACATAAATTTTAAAACTAACATGTCAATTTCTACAAGAAAATTCTGCTGCACTTTTGTTTGAAATCACATTACATCTATTCATAGATAAGTTTGGGAAAATTTGACATTCTAACTATACTAAATATTCCAATCTATAAAAATGATGTATTTCTCCATATGTCCTTAATTACTCTCAATAATATGATGTGGTTTATATTGTAGAGTCCTGCATATTGTAAAGACCTGTTTCATATTTTATAAAATTTTACAATATTTTTAGCATTTGATTTATTTTTGAGAGAGAGAGAGAGAGAAGGAGTGGGGAGGGGCAGAGAGAGGAATAGAGAATCCTAAGCAGGGTTTATGCTATCAGTGCAGAGCCCAACATGGGGCTTGATCTCACAAACCATGAGATCATGACCTGAGTTGAAATCAACAATCGGTTGCTTAACCAACTGAGCCACCCAGGTGCCCCACCATATGATAATTTTAATTTGAAAATCCATTTGTTCATTGCTAGCATAGAGAAATACAATTGAATGTTGTATGTTGATATTGTACTCTGAAAACTTGTTAAGCTCACTATTTTAATAACATTATTGTAGAATTCATGGGATTTTTCATTTAGACTATCTTGTGAACTATTTTACCTCTTTTTAAAAAAGTTTTACTTATTTCTCATGCCTTATTGCACTTATTAGAATCTTTAGGGGCAACTGGGTGCCTCAGTTGGTTAAGCAACTGACTTCAGTTCAGGTCATGATCTCACAGTCTGTGAGTTCGAGCCCCATGTCAGGCTCTGTGCTGACAACTCAGAGCCTGGAGCCTACTTCAGATTCTGTGTCTTCCCCTCTCTCTGCCCCTCCCATGCTCATGCTCTCTCTCTTTCTGTCTCTCAATAATAAATAAATGTTAAAAAAATTACAAAAAAAAGAATCTCTATCATGATGTTGAATTAATATCATGAGAGTGTATGTTTTTTCTTTGTCATGATATTATAGAAAATCACTCTCTCTTTAGTTATTAAAAATGTTATTGTTTTCACTTAAGCCCTTTATCAGTTTTAGAAATTACCCCTTTATTACTACTTTTTTGAAAAGTTTTAGCAGGGATAAATGTTGAAGTTTTAATATGCTTTTCCTGCATATATAGATTTGATCATAGTTTTTCATTTTTGATCTGTTAATATATCTTATTACATTGATTAATTTTTAAACATTAAACAAATATATATTCTTATAATAAATTCCTCCTACTCACTGTATGTTACCTTTTTTATGTGTTGTTACATTTGATTTGCTGGAAGCTTGTTAAAACTTTATACAACTGTTTTGTGAGGAATATTGTTCTGTGTTTTTCTGGTAACCTTTGTTTGGTTTTGATATCCAAGTAATGCTAACATCATAGAATGAATTGTGATTTTTCCCTTCTCTTCAGTTTTCTGGAATATTTTGTATACTGCTGGTTTATTTCTTCCTAAAATATTTTTTTTAAAGTTTATTTTTATTTTTTGAGAGGGAGGAGGGGCAGAGAGAGAGGAAGAGAGAGAATCCCAAGCAGGTTCCAAACTGTCAGCACAGAGCCCAACACAGGGCTCCATCCTATGAACTCTGAGATCATTACATGAGCCCAAATCAAGAGTTGGACACAAATGACTGAACCACCCAGGCACCCCTTCTTCCTTAAATATTTGATAGAATTTGCCAGTGAAGAGATTTTTCAGGGGAAGGTTTTTAGCAATAGATTCCTTTCCTCTATAGATGTAGAGCTAATCAGGTTATATCTACATCATATTTTGTGAACTTTGATAGTTTGTGTCCTTAAGGAAATGTCCATTTCATCTATATTGCTTGATTCATTACCTTGAAATGGTAATACTTTATTTTTCCCTTGAGGGCTTACTATCATTTTAATATGTTTTATTATAAATAAATATTCACTCTGTGTGCATAACTGCTTTCTTTTGTAAAATAAAGAAGGACTTCAAATTATTTAATCTCCTGGAAATATTCAGGAACTACTCCTGTGATTAGCTTGTATCACCTTGATTGTGGATGCTCTTCTCTTTTCTTTTTTTTTTTTTTAACTTTTTTAACGTTTATTTATTTTGTAGAGAGAGGGAGAGAGACAGAGTGCAAGTGGGGGAGGGGCATAGAGAGAGGGAGACACAGAATTCTTCAGCACAGAGCCTGTCGGGGCTCGAATCCACAAACTGGGAGGTCATGACCTGAGCCAAAGTTGGATGCTTAACCTACTGAGCCATGCAGGCGCTCCGTGGATGCTCTTCTCAAAGGCACTTGGCTAATTCAAGAACATCTGCAAGACCATCCTTACCTAACTGGCCTGGCATCAAACCTCTTTCCACTTGAAGTTGACTGGTAAAGAAGATGGTCAGCAGATATTTTTGAAGGATATATGATTTCTGGGACTAAGTTCTCTGAGCACAAATCCATTCATTTTCAGAATGTTGACTCTGAAATGCTAAAACTACTCTTGACCCAGAATTCCTTCCATCAAAACACCAATGATTTATATTCTCCTGATCCTATGCACTAGCAAGTACTTTCATGAAGAAATGTGTGTAACAGAAGAGGAAGAGAGGTATGAGATGCGTGCCTGTCATGACGAGCTAATGTATAGCTCTTCTTGGCATCTTTTACAACCACAGTAAGTAACAATTAAGAACATATCATGAAAATAAAATACAGAGAACAAGAGATAAATGACCAATTATTCAATGAGACTCACAGGTGTTTTGTTATGATTTTCTGTCATGCTAGTACCTGAGCTTTTGTCTCCTTTCTATTTAGTTTAAAATATAGTATTGAACATTATTTCCATTATTTAAAAGGAACTTGAAATTTTTTTCAATTTCTTGGATTATCTGTCTATATTATGTTCTTTGAACAAATTCTCTATCTGCTTACTCACATAAAATATAAGGGATCTCTTTCACCAATGATCCTCAAAGACAGATAATACAATTTTGTCCATTATCATTTAATACAACCCCAAACGTGTTTTGGGTAAATTTTCACCCATCTGTATACTTAACCCATCATGGCATTACGATTGATGTTATTCCACACTCAAAAGCAATTCCACGTATAGAAATGTATATGTGATGGTCTTCCAGGATTTTTTCACTGCAAAATTTTTAGAGACATTAATAAACTCTGTTATCCAATTTTTTTTATTTATCAAGTTTTATTCTACTTGTCCAACAGTGGATGATTTTGAAAAGAACGGGATTAATATTTCACATCGGTTTCACTCTCCTACAAAATTCCTGACACGCAAATCATGTCAGGAAAACCCTCATGGTCTGTGATGAAGGATTTTCATGGACTAAAGAGCATTATGACAACTGATCCAGCTCTCAAGTAGCCTTTGCCTGGGGTATGTCCATGTATTCACATATCAAGGAAAATGAATGACAGCATAGCCAGGAGGAAAGCGAAGATAAAAATCAAGGAAAACAGGACCATATTATTGACATAAAGGGCTAATGCACAGAGACTGAAGTGAGGGCAAGTTTCAATTCCTCCATAGAAGTGAATTCTTGAGTGCTGGGAACATGGGGATTCCTGCTGTCACAATGGGGCCTGGGCAGTGGCACTAGAGCTCAGTGGATAATAACAAACTTCAATGGAGGCACCTGGGTGGCTCAGTCAGTTAAGCCTCCGACTTTGGCTCGGGTCATGATCTCACATTCATGGGTTCAAACCCCCCTCAGAGCCTGGAACCTGCTTCAGATTCTGTGTCTCCCTCTCTCTGCCCCTCCCCTTCTCATGCTCTGTCTCTGTCTCAAAAATAAATAAAAACATTTTTAAAAAATAACAAACTTCTATGCCAGACAGATCCAAACTGAAATTCTGGCTCCTCTTCATGTCCTGAGAGAATTTTTTTAAATCTCTCTAATTGCAAGTTCCTCAGTCTATATAAGAGTGACAATAATAGCACTTGCTTAACGTGCTTGCAATGAAAATTACGTAAGAACTAATGCAAAGACTCGGTGCTGAGCCGGGCAAAAATGAAAGAAATAAGCGGTAAGGTCACAGACTGACATGCATGTCCCCCTAAAATTATGTTGAATCCTCACCCTGGCGTGATAGTGTTCGGAGGGGGAGCTTCTGTGAGGTGATTGGGTCATAAGCAGGAGCCCCCATAAATGGGATTAGTGTCCTTATACAAGCGACCTGAGAGAGCCCCAAGTCCCTTCTGCCACAGTGAGAACAGAGATGTTTATGAACCAGAAAGTGTGTTCTCACCAGACACCAAACGTGCCAGAGTCTGGATCCTGGACTTTGAGCTTCCAGGACTGTGAGAAATAAGTTTGTGTTATTCATAAGCCGCCGGTTTTTGGCAGGTACAGCAGCCCAGGTGGAGTAAACTATCTAGCACATTATTATCCTTGTTTAGAAACAGAGACGGAAGCTAAGAACACTGCCCATTTCCACTCCAAGGAAACAGCAGTTCCCAGTGCTCAAGCCAGGCTTGACCCGAGCTCTTGCAAAGCACACTTAGTCTCTTACTGACTTATTGTGTCTCAAGATTTGTCAAAGCCTAGCACTTATTACTATATTCCTGCAGCAGACATCCTACTATGAATATTTAAGGTCCATGAGCGACTTCACAGTCTACAGAGATTACGTGAGCCTATGCTCACGTCTAGACAACCCTAGAGTTCCTCAATTCCCATGATGCTTAGTGGTGTGATCAAGATGGGCAGTCACATGAGAAAACCCAATGCTGGAAAAAGTAAAAGCAGAGAAGGACAAAGTAGAACAACTCAATACTAAGCAAAATCAGATAAGAAAAGAAAAAAAAAAACAACCTAGCAAGTATCCTCACAAATATTCAACATCATATTGTCCACATAAAACAAGGAAAT
Source organism: Cryptoprocta ferox (assembly GCA_028646485.1). NCBI lineage: Eukaryota > Metazoa > Chordata > Mammalia > Carnivora > Eupleridae > Cryptoprocta > Cryptoprocta ferox. The sequence continues at coordinate 4,277,860 of CM053567.1, forward strand.
GATAGGGGGCCCTGGGTGGCTTACAGCTAAGTGTGCGACTTCTGCTCAGGTCATGATCTCCCGGTTCGTGAGTTTGAGCCCTGGGTCGGGCTCTGTGCTGACAGCTCGGAGCCCGGAGCCTGCTTCGGATCCTGTGTCTCCCTCTCTCTCTGTCCTTCCCCGACTCACACTCTGTCTCTGTCTCTCTCTCTCTCTCTCTCTCTCAAAAGTAAAGAAACAGTATAAAAAAAAGGAATGATACAACGAATAAAGAAAATTGGAAAGGGACGACCAGGTGTATGGTGAGAGACTGTTGTTTTCACAGCCACCAGTAGGATAACATTAAATTTTGTAGGATCAAAGTGTAGCATAAAAAGTATGGGTAAATGACTTGAGCTATTATCACAGAAACAATACTCAGGTTAAAAAATAGCCACAACCCAGAAAAGAATGCTATATTATTTTTTTATTACATGCGTCTCTCACTTGTATTTAAAATGTTCTATGCATTTCTTGATGAGTAAATTAATCACAGTTATAATTATATTCATTTATATTTTACCAGTGGAATCAGTTTTTTTTTTCCCCTGGGAATTATTTTTAAAATAAAAAGGCAAGAATAAAACACCCAGGATTTCAAACTAAGAAAATTCTAGCCAAAAAGTCCAGCTAGAAGCTCATCAGAGGGTTTATGAATATTTCCCATAACAGCAGTACAGAAAGTGAATCTCAGATCTATAGTAGATTCCGGTGAGAATAAACCATCATTACACAAAAAAGGAGAGAAGGAGAGAGAAAGATCAGGCCTTCAGTGACTTTTTTAGACTGGAAGAGGAGACCCATTGACAAACAGCATGGATATTTTCTCTTTACTTTTGTTTCTTTTTCCTCCTCCAGGAGTATGGTTTTGACCTCAGGAAGAGCTGCTCATGAAGGTATTGACCTAACAGGGGCCACAATACTCATGCTTCTAACAGACACAGTACAGAGAAGACTAGTTTGAGCAGAGTCAGATTTGTGGCATCCAGTGTTAGCACAGGAAGAAGGTGAAATGGTGTATTTTGATACGAGGTAGTTTATCATATCTAGTCTGATGGGCTGCCTGCATCAGGAGATCGAGAAGGGCTCTTCTTAAGCTTCTCTCTCATGCTCTCCCACACTGGGACTGACAGGAAGCAGATCTGCAGAAATCGGTTCCTTCTGTGTAGAAGCATTTTACCTCTAAGAGCTGACCACCTCTCTACCTCACACATTTGTTGAAATGCAAGAAAGGGAAGAAAATGTTGAATCTTAAATAGGTAAGTCCCACTAGGGCCCTGCAATGGTTAATTTTTTGTGCCCATGTAGCTAGGCTGTGATTCCCAGATGTTTGGTCAAACACCAATCAAAATGTTGCTGTGAAGGTATTTTATTACAGGTGATTAATATTTTTAAAAAAGTTTATGTTTTTAGAATTTTATTTTTTATTTTTTATTTTATTCATTTTGAGAAAGACAGAGAGAGTGAGCAGGGGAGGGGCAGAGAGAGAGGGAGAGAGAGAATCCCAAGCAGGCTCCACACTGTCAGCATGGAGCCTGAAGCAGGGCTCAAACTCATGAACAGGGAGATCATGACCCAGGCCAAAGTTGGATGCTCAACCGACTGAGCCACCCAGGCACCCCACAGGTGATTAACATTTAAATCAGTAGTCTTTGAAAGTACAAGTTACCTTCCAACATGTGGGTGGGCCTCAATCAATCAGGTGAAGGTCTTAAGAGGAAAGAGTGACGTTCATGGAGGAAAAGGACATTCTACCTGCAGATGGCCTCTAGGCCTTAATGGCAGCATCAGGTCTACCCTGTGCCTTCAGCCTCCTGGCCTGCCTGGTAGAACGTGAACTTGTAAGCCCCAGGTCATATCGGCCAGCTCTCTAAACTAAAAATCTCTCCCTCTCTCTAGCATTTGATATAACGGTATTTCCATCTATGTTAATAATGATTGCATTATGTCTCCTTTGAGTGCAATTTATATGTAACTCAAGTTAATTCATCAGGACAGGTGAGGTCTTCCTGACCTTCACTCCTCTTGCATGGCTAATGTGGGCCGATGGGAGAATTCTCTCCATCACTGTCATCACGGCTCAGGCTGCCTGGGATCCATCCCATTGAATGCATGCACTTATGAACGCAAATTGTGCACTGCCTTTTAAAATTTCTTCCCAGAAAAGACTCAGTCACTTTTGTTCACATTTCATAGGCTGACATATGACATTACCTCACTTAACTTCAAGGAAGGTTGAGAAGTGCATTTCTGTCATGTACCCAGAAGAAAGAGAAATTTATTTTTCTCATGAGCCAGAGCAACAAAAGCAGTCTCTGGCCTTCTAAACACAACATACAGTTCAGCACACTTTCTCCATGTAAGATACACTCACCCTTTTCCCAAGGGATAGAATTGAAATCCAGTCATGTCACTCTGTAAAGGTCAAGTCTGGGATCTCTGAATGACACACACTTTTCTCATATGATATTCCTCTGTTACTGCTCCTGATAGAGAGCATTTGGACCAAAGAGAAATCTCCCTTGCACTCACCCAACCCATAATAATAGAATGGGAACAAGGTCACCACAGTAAGTCCTGCCCTTTGGAAAGGGGAAGGCCGTAAAACGCACATATATCAGCAGTCTATAGCGGTTCTGAAACATCGTGGGGAAGACACAGGAAAGGGGTGAAGAATATTCCCTGCTGGTTTCTGTCTCTTACCTTCAGGGGCTCAAGGTCTGTCATAGGGGGGGGGGGGTTCCTCCTTTTCCATTCTTCTCCTTGGCCACGTTTGCGGCAGGTGGCAGAGATCGTGCTTTCCCGGGGCCCGCACAGGCTCTGGCTGGCAGCTCTCTGCCAAAGGAACATTGGGAAGCCTCAATGTTGTTGTGCAAACTGCACGGTCACGGTTTTCAAGATTGGAATTTGGGTTTCTTTGGCCACAATTCTCTTCAAACAAATCTCATTTATTTGATTACAGTCAATCTTAACTGCATTTTTTTTTAAATCTGATGACTCACTGCTTCCATTTTTTTTCTGCTTATGGCTTTAAAATCTAAATACCATTTTAATGGGATTTCTCCCTAAAATGGGGAGAAATTCATTTCCCTGCCTTTATTTCAGAGGAAAACTGAAGCAATTTTAGTAAAAGGATAGGAAGAAGCTAAATGCAGGCCTATTAATTTCTTGAAGAAGTAATAACACATATCAATCCAGTTAAAACATAAAATTAACAAATAATATAATATTTGTTATATGTAACGAACATAATATTCAGAGAAAAAGCTGCTGAAGATGTTCAGGAATGTAAAATTTTATGATTTCAAAAGGAATTTTCTCTATTTGAATCTTAACTGATAATGACAAATATGGCCCTGTCAGAATGACAAAAATATATTTATTTGTAGAACTGCTCAGGAGACAGTGCATCATTTTTGTGTGTAAAATGGATATGAAACTATAAATCTGTTGTCCGTGAATGTAGATTGAGCTACCAATCACTTCAAAAGGGGCTGAGCTTTCAAGATTCCACTAGATGAAATTACATAATGAATGTAGCAAATACTCCATCACGATATTAGGAGACTAAGAAACTAATGCTTCTCACACCAGTATTTTTGTATTTAATAAAGAGGCTACTTATCTGGAAGAGGGAGAAAAATGTAACATAATTTCCCCACTTTTATTTTTTAATGCAGAAAAAAACCACAACTTGCCATTGTGATTTAAAGAATAAGTACATATATGTCCATTTTGATGAGTATTATTCAAATATGAAATATACAACTGAATAACATATTTCTTAGGGTTTATTTAAGTAACTTCCAATTTTGGTAAAACTGTAAAGCTGTGAATCACATTCAGATGAAAAGCACATTTATAAATACTCCAGAAACATAATTTTTTTACAATATTTAATGTTATTATTTTTTTTAATTTTTTTAACGCTTATTTATTTTTGAGAGCATGAGTGGGGGAAGGGTGGAGAGAAAGGGAGACACAGAATCTGCAGCAGGCTCCTGGCTCTGAGCTGTCAACACAGAGTCTGACGTGGGGCTCGAACTCACAGACCGTAAGATCATGACCTGAGCTGAAGTCGGACATTCAACCAACTGAGCCACCCAGGCGCACCTGTTATTATTTATTTTTGAGAGACAGACAGAGAGAGAGTCTCTGAAAGAGGGAAAGAGAGAGACAGAGTGTGAGCAGGAGAGGGGCAGAAAGACAGAGAGAGACACAGAATCCGAAGTAGACACACAGAATCTGACAGCTCAAAGCCTGACACAGGGCTCTAACCCACAAACTGGGAGATTATTTGACCTGAGTCAAAGTCAGAAGCTTAACCAACTGAGCCACCCAGGCACCCTTCTAGAAGCAGAATTCTAAGGATGAAAGCTTACCATCTTCTGATTTTAAACTAAAGATATAATAAAATACTATATTAATATAAAATTATTCTATATATCAATGTAAAACTCTGACTGATAACTAATCTTAAATATTGGCTGTAAATATGAGTACTGTTAAAATATATGCTTATTTAAACACTTTATGTTCTTATATACAAAGTTTCTCTAGTAAGGCAAGTAAAGTTTTATCTCATTAAATCAAACTCTTTATTTGAAATAATCACAGGCTGACATGAAATTGTTAGAAATCCTAAAGTGACCCCATTTACCCTGTACCCAGTGATAGCAACTTGTAAAGCCACAGCTCAAAATCACAATGAGGATCCTGACAGGGATGCAGTCAGGGTGCAGACATTTCCACCACCTCCAGCATCCCCTAGGGGGCCCTTCCAAAGCCACACTACATCCCTGCCTCCCTGCCCATCCACCCCTCCCCCCACCAACCACCAATCTGTTCTCCATTTCTGCATTTCATCGCTTCTAGGTCCTTACGTAGGTGAGTTTTTACATCATGCAACCTCCTGAGATCGGAATTTTCACTGGAGATGCTTCCAAACAGTTGTGCATGTGGTACCTCTCATCCTTTTCTATTGCCAGGTAAGGATTCATGGCATGTCTGTACCAGTTTGTTTACCATTCACCTGGAGAAGGGGCGCCACGTTGTTTCCAGTTTAGTCTATTATGTATAAATCTGCTGTAAATGCTTACAAATGATTTTTCTTTTCCATGTGACTGTAAGTGTTCATTTCTCTGGGATAAATGCCCACGAGTACAATTGCTGGATCATGTGGTAGTTGACTATCCAGCTCTTGAAGAATCTGCCAAACCATTTTCCAAAGTGGCTGCACCATGTTATTTACATTCCCATCGGGAGTGTACGCCTGATTCAGATTCAGTTTCTCTGCGCCTTTGCCAGCATTCGGATATTATCATTTGTTTTGTTGTTGTTGTTTGTTTGTTTTTAATTTTCAGCCATTCTGATGTGTGAGTAGTGGTGCCACATTGAAGTTTTAATTTCCATTGCTTTAATGGCTAAGGGCATTGAATATAATTTTATGTGCTTATTTATACTTTTTGTATCCTCTTTATGGAAATGGCCATCCTTTGCCGATTTTTTCCTCCCTCCCTCCCTTCCTTCCTTCTTCCTCGCTCCCTCCCTTTTCTTTTCTTTTTTCTTTTCTTTTCTTTTCTTTCTACTATTGAGTGTTGAGAGTTATATATTTATTCTACATACCAATGTGTTGCCAAATATGTGATTTGCTAGTATTTTCTCTCGGTCTGTAGCTTGCCTTTTCATCTTCCTAATGGGGTCTTTCATAGAGCAAAAGTTTCGAAGTATGTTCAAGTCTAACTTTATCCATTTCCTTTCCCTTTCTGGATTATTCTTTCAGTGTTGAGTCTAGCAGTCCTTTAACTGGCCCCGGATCTTAAAGCTTTATTCTTTTCTTTTTTTCCTAAGTCTTACAGTTTTGAGTCTGCAATCTATTTTGAGTTAATATTTGCATAAAGTGTATGGTTTAGGTCAGGGTTTACATTTTGCCTATCGATGTGCAATTGGTCCAGTACGTATTTTGAAAAGGCTATCCTTCCACTGAATTGTCTCTACCCCCTTGGTGGGCAATTGGCTAAGGCAGAGCTGTTCATGTTTACTTCTGAATTCTCTGTTCTGCTGCACTTCTCTGTGTTCAACTCTTTTTAAGAATTAAAGAAAATGTCATGTAATATATTTACTAGTTAATTTCTTTGCTAATTTTAATATGGAACACTGCTATCATATTCCATTTGCTCTCTCCTCGGCATAGAGTCAGCCTCTACTGAACATAAGTGAGGCCATATCAGTGATTTATATCCGTAGGTTTTACATGAATGTGGTTCCAGTCCTGGCTCCTAAAGCCTCTTTGGGAAGCTTGCATGTTTTCTCCTTCCCGTCTACCAGCTAACTAAAGAGACTCCATGACAATAAAGGAAAATAGGGACACAGGGGACAAGGATCCAGAGCTTCTGAAGGACTATGGTGTAGAACTCATTCTCCAACTTCCTCCAGTACACGCACAAAATAATGTTTGTAATAGCCACTCATCCTGATTTTCCTATCCCCTCATTCTTAATGCCCTGGGATATTCTACCTCTCTACAAAGCATTGCAAGAACTCCAAGAAATTACAGGTTTTAGCTAACACCAAGCTTTAGTTATTAGGGATGAATAGAAACAACAATTCACAGTTAGTGCCATCCTGTCAGAACTCCCTCCCCAAAAAACATCAGCTGCAGCCTGCTGACTCCACTTTATCTAGGAGGGCGTATTTGAGTTTCTGAGTGACAGACAAGCCCCAACTATGCATGCATTCTGAGTTTGCCAGGGATCCTTCCTATCAACAAATAAGGAAGTCTGATCTAATCCAAACTTGCCAGCTGCAGGAATTCCCAGGAGGGAGAAAGGGGTTATAAATTGCCTTTTAAATATTTTAAAAAGCTTTTAAATATCTTCCCAGGGGCGCCTGGGTGACTCAGTCAGTTAAACATCTCACTCATGATTTCAGCTCAGGTCATGATCTCACAGTTGTGAGTTTGAGCCTCGTATTAGGCTCTGCGCTGACAGTGCAGAGCCTGCTTGGGATTCTCTCTCTCTTCCTCTCTGCCGCTCCCTCATTCTCTCTCTCTCCCTCAAAATAAATAAATAAACTTTTAAAAATGATTAAATATTATCTTCCCAATTTCTATGGTTAAAATTCTCTCTTCTACAAAGGACAAGAATTTAAAAAATTGTATATAAGATTTGAATTTTAACATTTTAACTAGTCTAAATTTAGATGATAAAATAATAAAGGCAATGATTAGTTTACTTTGCAATGAAGAAAGGACAAATTAAATTACAAAGTACCTAACATAATAATTGTCCTAAAAAGTGTGTAAAGCAAAATATATAAATGATCCACTATTTGATTCTCATTATTTGGTTTGGGGGACTTAGAATGTCTGGCATTCTTCTGGCAAATTCTAAATACAGAAAGTTGAGAACATAATCACATGGTCAGTATGATAAGTCTCTTTTTTATGCTGGGTTTCAGTTTCATCCATCCAAAATTGTCATGGAACTCTCAATAAATGGATCTCTTGTCATTCAGGTGAGAACAGTTTAGATCTTCTCCTGAAACTAAGGTAGATGCATTACACCCTTCATGTTTTCTTTTTAGATAGTTGATATTTATCTTTTGAGTAAAACAGATAAAAATTTATATTTTTAATTTCCTGCACATAGAAAGCACTACTATGAGAATGACTAATATATATATATATATATATATATATATATATATATAATGTTTATTTATTTTTGAGAGAGAGAGAGAGCAAGCAGGGGAGGGGCAGAGAGAGGGAGACACATATTCCGAAGCAGGATCCAGGCTCTGAGCTGTCAGCACAGAGCCCGACGCGGGGCTCAAACTCATAAACCGTGAGATCGTGACCTGAGCCAAAGTTGGACTGAGCCACCCACGTGCCCCATGACTAATATATTTTTTAAGTTTTTATTTTAATCACTCTGCTCATCAGGACAAATGTGCCCCTTAATCCTCATCATCTATGCAATGCATCCTCCCTCCCTGTAACCATGTTTGTTCTCTATAGTTAGGACTCTGTTTCCTGGTTTGTCTTGCTCTCTTTACTTCCCTTTTGCCTGGATCTTTTGTTTCTTAAATTCCACACATCAGTGCAATCATATCGTGTTTGCGTTTCTCTGACGAACTTATTTCACTTAGTATTATACTCCAGTTCCATCCATGTCATTGCAAATGGCAAGATTTCAAGAATAACTGATATTTTAATTTTCAAAATTAGAGTAAAATTTTCTTGGAGATTATTCTTATTCTGTGTTCTATTTTCTTTGAAATTCTCCAAGAAACATACCTGAAAATAGATTAAAAGATTATCACAGCACTGTCAAAAAGTGTAACAAGAGACAGAGAAGATCACTATATGATGATGAAGAGGCCAATCCAAAAGAAGATACAGCATTTGTAAATATTTATACAGCCAACATCAGAGCACCTAAATAGATAAAGCAAATATTAATAGAACTGAAGGGGAAAATGGACAACAATACAATAATACTAGTGATGTCTACATCTCACTTTCAAAAATGGATGTCATCCAGGGAGAATATCAAAAAGGAAACACTGGTCTTGAATTATACTTTAGACCAATGCACCCTTGGAACATTCTCCAGGATAGACCATTCGTTTGACCACAAACACGTCTTAATAATTTTAAGAAGACTGATAGCGCACCAATTATCTTTTCTGACCAGTTTGATACTAGAAATCAGTTACACGAAGAATACTAAAAAATCCACAAATATGTAAAGGCTAAATGACATGTGTATGAACAACCAATAGGTCAAAAACAAAAATAAAGGGGAAATAAATATTACTTGAGACAAATGAAAATGGAAATACAACAAACCCAAAGTTGTGGGATGCCATAGGCAGTTTTAAGAGGGAAGTTAATAGACATAAATACCTACATTAAGAAAAATGAAAGATCTCAAATAAACAACCTAACTTTATACCTCAAGGAACTAAAAAAGGAAGAAAAACTAACCCAAAGTTATTGGGTAGAAAGAAAAAAAAAAGATCAGAAAATAAATAAGTGAAATGAAACTAAAAGGAATAGAAGAGATCAATGAAACTATGACACATATTTTGAAATGACAAAATTGAAATACATTCAGGAAGATGAGCTAAGATAAAAAGAGAGAAGACTCAAAATCAGAAATGAAAGAAGATAGTACAATTGATAACAGAGAAATACCAAGGATCATAAGAAAATACTATGAAATATCATATACCAATTAAATAGATAACTCAAAATAAATTTATAAATTCCTAGAAACAGAAAACCCTAAAGACTGCAGCCAAAAACTACAAGAACTGATAAATGAATTCAATGAAGTTGTAGGATACAAAATGAACATACAGATATTCACTGTATTTGTATACACTAATAATGAAGCAGTAGAAAGAGAAATTAAGAAAACAATACCATTTACAACTGTACCAATAATAATAAGATACCTAGGAATAAACTTAACCAAGGAGATGAAAGACCTATAGTCTGAAAATCACAAAAAACTAATGAAAGAAATTGAAGATGAGGCAAACAAATAGATATTTCATGCTCATGGATTGGAAGAACAAATATTGTTAAAATGTTTATATTACCCAAAGCAATCTACATGTCGAATGCAATCCCTATCAAAATTCCAACATTTTTCTTTTAACTTTTTTCCAACATCATTTTTCACATAACTAGAACAAAGAATCCTAAAATTTGTATGGAACCACAAAAAAACCCTGAATAGCCAAAGCAATCTCGAAAAAGAAAAACAAAGCTGGAAGAATTACAATTTCAGATATCAAGTTACATTACAAAGATATAGTAATCAAAATAGTATGATACTGGCACAAAAATACATATAGATGAGTAGAACAAGACAGAAAGCCCAGAAGCAAATCCACAATTTTATGGTCAATTATTCTTCAACAAAAGAGACAGTAATATACAATGGGAAAAAGACAATCTCTTCAACAAATGTTGTTGGGAAAACTGAACAACTAAATGCAAAAAATGAAACTGGACCACTTTCTTACATAATACACAAAAATAAACTCAAAAGAGATTAAAGACCTGGCAACTGTGTGGCTCAATTGGTTGAGTATCCAACTTAGGCTCAGGTCATGATCTCACTGTTTGTTTGTCTGGACAGTGCAGAGCCTGTTTTGCATTCATTCTCTCTCTCTCTCTCTCTCTCTCTCCTTCCCCTTGCTTGCCCCCACCCCGCTTGCGTGTACTCTCTCTCTCAAAAATAAATAAACATCAAAAAATTTTAAATAGATTAAAGACCTAAATATGAGACCTAAAACAATAAAAATCCTCAAAAAGATCACAGGCAGTAATATTTTTTACATTGGCTGTAGCTATATTTTTATAGATGTCTCCTGAGGCAATGTAAATAAAAGCAAAAATAAACTATTGGGACTACATCAAAATAGAAAGCTTCTCCATACACAGCGGAAGAAATAATCAACAAATCTAATAGAAAACCTACTGAATTGGAGAAGATATTTGCAAATGACGTATCTGATAAAGGATTAGTAGTCAAATATATAAGGCACTGATTAAACTCAATACCCCAAAAATGAATAATCCAATTTAAAAATGGGCAAAAGATATGAATAGACATCTTTCCAAAGAAGACATATAGATGGCCAACAGACACATGAAAAGATCTTCAACATCACCCACCATCAGGGAAATGCAAATTAAAACTACAATGAGGTATCACCTCACACCTATCAGAATGGTTAAAATCAACAACACAAGAATCAACAGGTGTTGGCAAGGATATGGAGAAAAAAGAACCTTCATGCACTGCTGGTGGGAATGCAAACCGGTGCAGCCACTCTAGAAAACAGTATGGAAGTTCCTCAAAATGTTAAAAATAGAAGTACCCTAAAATCTAGTAATCACACTACTGACTATTTACCCAAAGAATACAAAAACACAAATTTGAAAGGATATATACACCCCTATGTTTATTGCAGCATTATTTACAACACCCAAATTATGGAAGCAGTCTAAGTGTCCATTGATAGATGAATCAATAAAGAAGATGTATATATAGAGAATGGAATACCGTTCAGTCATAAAACAGAATGCAATCTTGCCATTTGCATGACATGGATGGAGCTAGACAGTATTATGCTAAGTGAAATAAGTCAGTCAGAGAAAAAGGAATACCATATGATTTAAGTCATGTGTGGGATTTAAGAGACAAAACAAATGAGAAAAAGAAATATAAATAGAAAGCGACAAACCAAGAAACAGACCCTTAACTGTAGAGAACAAATTGATGGTTACCATGGGTGAAATAGGTGATGGTTTATCATGATGAGCATTGTGTAATGGATAGAATTATTGAATCACTATATGATATACATCTGAAACTAATACAACATTGTATGTTAACTATACTAGAATTAAAATTAAAAACCTAAATTAATTTCCTAGAAACATACAACCTACCAAAATTGAATAATGAAGAAGCAGACCAGACCAATTATAACTAAGGAGATTGATCAGTAATCAAAAACCCCTCAATGAAAAGTCCAGGAACAGATGGCTTCACTAGTGACTTTTGCTAAATATCTAAAGAAGAATCAATACCATTCCTTCTGAAAGTCTGCCTAAAAGTGGAATAGTGAGAACACCCCCAAACTAATTTTATAAGGTTAATACTACTTTGATACTAAAACTAGACGAGAATACAGACACACAAAGAAAATTATCCCTAATGAACATAGATGCAAAAATCTTCAACCAAATATTTGCAAACCAGATTCAATGGTACATTACAAGGGTCATGTCCCATGATCAGGTGGGAATTATCATTGGATGCAAGGATGGCCCAAATTACACAAGTCAGTAAATGTTATACACTACATTAAAAATTTTAAGGATAAAAATCATATGATCATCTCTGGGGCAGCTGAGTGGCTCAGCTGGTTGAGCATCCAATTCTTGATATTGGCTCAGGTCATGATCTCATTGTACATGAGTTCAAGTCCCACATCGAGCTCTGCGCTGATGGTGTGGAGACTGCTTGGGATTCTCTCTCCTTTTTCCTGCCCCTCACCTGCTTTTTGTCTCTACCCCCCCTTCTCAAAATACATAAACTTAAAAAAACATATGAGCATATCAACAGATGCAGAAAAAACAATGGCAGAAATCATCATGCTTTCATGATAAAATGTCTCAACAAACTGAGTATAGAAGAACATACTTCAAAACAATGAAGGCAAATAAGAGGAGCACACAAGTAACGTCATATTTAACTAGGAAACGTTTTCAACTTGCCTGTAAGATCAGAAACAAGACAAGGGTGCCCACTCTCACCACTCTTATTTAACATGGTCCTGGACGGTTGCCTGTGTGGCTCAGTTGGTTAAGCGTCCGACTTCAGATAAGGTCATGAACTCACACTTTGTGAGTTCGAGCCCTGTGTCAGGCTCTGTGCTGACAGCTCAGAGCCTGGAGCCTGCTTCAGATTCTGTGTCTTCCTCTCTCTCTTCCCCTCCCCCACTCACACTATGTCTCTCTTTCTCAAAAATGAACATTAACATAGTCCTGGAAAACCCCACCACAGCAATCAGGCTTAAAAGTTTTCTTAATATTCAAGTTATTAAGTATTTATTTTAGAGGTGAATTTAAAGGGACAAATTGCCTTTTTATTCTGCCTTTAGGTACAAAAAATGTCCTTGTTAAAAACAATAGACTATCACAAATTAGAAAATATTAAACAATGGGGTACTTGGGTGGCTCAGTCAGTTGGACAGTAGACTCTTGATTTCGGCTCAGGTCATTATCTCACGGTTCCTGGTTCCTGGTTCCACATTGAACTCCCACTGATAGTGTGGAATTTTCTTGGGATTCTCTCTCTCCCTCCCTCTCTCTCTGCCCCTTTCTTGTTTGCATGCATCTTTGCACACCCTCTATCTCTCAAAATAAATAAATAAACACTTTTAAAGAAGAAAATAGCAGACAGTGTCAGATAGGAAATACAAAGTCCAGATAATTGAGGATGAATGTAAATTGTAGCCAGACTATGACTACTACTCACAGATTTTTTTTCATGTAGGAAATGAAGTTTATTTTAGCAAAAAACCCCAGCATTTTGAAACTATATTATGTTGCATTGAAGGAATGCCTAAATTTCCCCTATTAAATATCCTATTTTTTCTTTTTTTTCCTAATATAAACCTGTAAACTCCTGCCATCATTTCCTTCTTTAGGTTATTGAGGTATAAATGATAATTAAATAGTAATATATTTAAAGTCTAAATATGATGATTTGATATACATACACATTGTATGAAATATGTATGTTGTAAGAATTCATTGTAGGAATTCCCACTATCAAGTTAGTTAACACATGTATTTGTTCACACATACCTCTTTTTAAAATTGGTAACACTTAAATTCTACTGTCTTAGCAAATTTCAACTATACAACACAGTGCTATCAAATAAGGTTGCCATGCTATTCTTGGTCATTGCACCCTTTGTAATTCATCATGATCTTTGTCTAAATGCTTGTTGATCTATCTAGAATATAACTCCTTAAGGACAGAGAGCAGAGATTTTACAGCATAATGTTAGTATAGTCCTAGAAGGAATGGTGTGTGTGTGTATTTTGATTAAATGATTGGATGAGTAGGTAACTGGCACCATTAATATTGGATATATGAATAAGGCAGAGCAGACCCCAGGAGGCCAAGGGAGAGATAACAGAAAGCTTTGCAGCGTTCTGACCTACACATAAAACATCATGTTTAACATGAGACTCACCAGATCTATGCCATGGGCTCATCAAACACAAGAGGTTCAGTCTTCCATATGCCAGACAGAAGGAGAGAACTGGTCATCAGTGAAAAGCCCCAATGACTACCAAAAAAATGCAGTGATGAATACTCCTCACAAAACATTTCATTTTTTAAATTACATTTAGTGACCTCAGTAGGAAGTATATTTACATGTATTTCTATCAGTGGTTATCAAACTACGATCCTATATAATAATTTGAAAATTTGTAGATTTGTTTAAAAGATAATCTAAAATAAATTACTTTAACTGTAGTTATAGGTAATCCAGATGACCACTGTGATGGACTGAATGCACGTGGCCCCAGAATTCACATGTTGAATTCCTAATTTCCAATGTGATAGCATTTGGAGATCAGGATTTGGAGAAGTCATTAGGTCATGAGGATGGTACCCTTGTGATGGTTAGCTCCCTTATAAGAAGAGACAGGGGAGAGGTTGTTACCTTTCTCTCTCTTCTTCCACCATGGGAAGAAATCAGGAATAGGACCCTTAGCAGAGCCTACCTGCTGACTCCCTGATTTCAGACTTCCAAACTCCAGAGCTGTGAGACATAATGTTCAAGCCGTCCAGTCAATGGCATTTGCTATGCAAATATGCAAGCTCACGAGGATAACATAGTATAACCAGATGCTGTCACATGATCCCAATCCCAAACTTCTTTTCATTCGATGGCTTTTCCGGAGCCGAGTGATCAGTACAGTGGGAACATTTAACTCATAAAGTATTGGGTGGTATGTTAGCTGCCAGTAAGTTGTCACATTGCAATGTCAAGATGACAACACTGTGGCATATTTATAAACAATAGTCTAAGGGATGCGGTGGTTTAGGATTGGGGAGTGCTAAGTGAACTAAATTAAATGAAATTTATAAGATTAAAAGGCATCACCATTTGGATCTCCTGTTCTGTTCTTAGGACAGCTGAGGTCTCTGAGGGAAGAAATCACAGATTTGTAGGGGAATAGAGTTAGAAGACCCCTGTGCAATTTGCCTCCTCAATTTTTGACTCTGTTTTGTTTTGTTCTGAATGGTGTAAACCCAAAAGTACATTGGAAAAATGGCTCTCTTTAAATGTCATGAAGTATCTCTGATGATATCTTGGTGTCCCACTGAGCTTATTGCAATGGAAGCCTATCCGTATAATCGGTGCCTCTGCTGAGGCTTGAGACATTATTTTTTCAGATTCAAAATTTTAATATTCAGCAGCTATAAACTGAGAGAGCCAATTAGACAAGTGACAGGTTTAAATATAAACACACACGTACACCCAAGAGTG
Organism: Cryptoprocta ferox; assembly: GCA_028646485.1. NCBI lineage: Eukaryota > Metazoa > Chordata > Mammalia > Carnivora > Eupleridae > Cryptoprocta > Cryptoprocta ferox. The sequence goes on from CM053567.1 coordinate 4,292,980, forward strand.
GAACTGAAATCACGATCCCCACACCTATACAGTATCTGGACTTAATCTAATCTGAAAATGCCATATCTCCTTGAGTGTTTGCTTTGTAAACCATCCTAAAACTTCAACCCTGGAAAGGCCTTCAATCTTCATCCATTCTTTATCTCCTTCCTCAGCCAAGTGAGATCCTACGCCCCGAAAAGTTAAAGAATATGAGCAAAATACCTAGCTTGTGGCAGAATTAAGGTTAGAATTTAAATCTCTTGGCTATCAATCTGAAGATGTTTTAAGAAAAAGACAAAGACATCATATTAGGAACAGTATCATGTTTAGGACTGATGACATATTTCCCCACATTGCCACTGGGTAATAACAGTACTTAACCCATATGATTGCTGAAGGGTTGAAGCCTGGTGAAGAGCTTAGTACTCAGTGTTAATTGTCAACAACAACAACACAACAACAACAATACCATTTAAACCTCACTAGCGTGGAAAGTCATCTAAAGAAGTAGCTTTGACTTACTTAATGTTCACTATTGCATTGTCAGCTGGTGGGACAGTTTGTATGAGGTAAGGCCTCAGTCAATGGGAAATGTTACATGAATGAATCATGTGCCGTATATATGAATGCATCTGTTTCTACCTATCTATCCATTTCTCTCTCTCTACCTCTATATCTTATTCAAAATCAGAATTAGGACTATGAAATTATATAGACTCTAAAACCTATATTCTCAAAACTAATATAGGAAAAGGGCTCTATATAATCAATATACTCTGAAGAACAAACTTAAAAACATAAAACCAGATCTAGTATAGAACATATTTCACAGAAAACAAGGGAAGCCTCTGTATTGGATTGAATGATACCTCCCTCCCCAAAAGATATGTCCATATGTTAATTCTTAAAAACTCAGAATGTGACCTTATTTAGAAAAAGACTCACTGCAGATGTAATGAAGTTGGGGGGATCTTGAGAGCATTTTGAATTACCCAGGTGGACCTTAAATCCAATTAGAAGTGTGGTCAGAAGAGACAGAAGGGAAGTCGTAGAGGAAGAGAAAGGCATGTGAAGACAGAGGCAAGCGTTGGACAGATGCAGTCACAATGAACGAAGCCAGCAACAGAAAGTGGAAGAGACACAGAGGAATTTTCTCTGAGAGTCATCTGATTCAGCCCTGGTGACACCATGGTTTTGGACTTCTGTGAGAGATTATGTTTCTACTCTTTTAAGATGCTCAGCGTGTAGTAATTCATTATGGCAGCCACCAGAAACTAATACAGGTCCCAAGACCAAACAATAAACACAGCTGAAGACAGGGATCTATAATCAGTAAGTAAAAGACAAAGAGAATCATGAGCACTAAGTGAAAAAGGGTAAGACAGTCCCCAAAACCAATGCGTGGCATGATGAGATTTTATCTGGAGCCCATTACACATTTGCAGAACTGGATCTAAAATTTCTGACTTAAGAGGTGACTTTTGAAAGAAATGAGGCCAACAGGATTTCTGCAGAAAAAAAAAATGGAGCAACTCTGATTTCACAAGGAACTACCAACACAATGAATAAGAGTCCAAAATAACAAATAATTTGAACTCTGAAGACATGATCTTAAAATACAAGATACTAGTTACATCTATAAAATAAAAGCAAAGAAAATATTTAAAGAAATTTAAAAAAAATAAAGGAACTAAAAATAATGAATAGTCAGCATGGAACTCTGAAAAGTGACCATAAAGAGAGGAAAAGAAACAAATAAATGTTATATATTTAAAATGTACTATTTTAAATTAAAAACTCGATGAATAAATTAAATGACAAATTAAGCACAGCCCAATGGAAAGAGTGACTTCAACAATGGATCCAGAAAAAGTTACCCAGAAATTAACGTAAAGAGAAATGAAGAGAGAAACCATGAAAATAAATATGAGATATGGATGACAAAATGAGGACTACTGTATGGCTAAGTAAGGTCCAGAGAGAGATAATAGGGAAAATAAAGACGTACTATTTAAAATGTTAAAAAGCTAAATAGTTTTAATAAGACAAGAACCCAAAGACAGAAGAAACACAAAGTACGTATCAGGGAAAATAAAAACAAGTTCACTTGTAGATTTAGTGTGATGTATTTTTTTTTAGAATATCAAAGACAATGGAGGAAAATAGAGATCACAAAACAGATCCACCATCGTATGAAAACATCAAAGTCATGGCAGAGTATATCAAGTGGCAAAATAATTGATTATTTAACAATCATCCAAGAACAACTGGTTATCATCATGGGGAAAAAACCTGAAGTGGATTCTAATATTAGGCCATAACTTAAAATAGATTTGGTATAGTAAAACTTGGATATAAGAAAGAAAAACTTTAAAACATTAAAAAGAAAACATAGACAAATAATTTATATACACTTAGGGAAGTGAAAAATTCATTACATAGCACTTCAAATTGACCATGATCTAATTACATTAAAACTCAGTCTCCATTTATTTAGCTCTGTGGCTTTGGACAAGTTAACTGAACCTCTCTCATTTTCAGTGACTTCATCCACAAAACAGACATACTATTATATTTCACAGAGTTGTATTCATAATTAGAAAATCAAATCAGAACAAATACTTCACACACTGACAGACATACACTGTTTCATTTTTATTATTGATGCTTTCATAGATTTATTACTATTTTGGGCACAACTTCTTATTTCAAAACTTATTCTTCCAAATATAATCATGGGATATCAAATTATCTAATTCTCACAATTTATTAAATTACCAACATCTTATGACTATCCTGGCCTTGATTTCTTCCCTTTGAAATTCTTTTTTCTTTTATTTTTTTTAACATTTATTTATTTTGAGAGATAGAGCATAAGCAGGGGAGGGCAGAGGGAGAGGGAGACACAGAATCGGAAGCAGGCTCCAGGCTCCGAGCTGTCACCCCAGAGCCCAATGCGGGGCTTGAACTCACCAACTGCTAGATCATGACCTGAGCCAAAGTCGGCCGCTCAAATGAATGAGCCACCCAGGCGCCCCTGAAACTCTTTATAAGCAGGAAAACTTAATGGGGACAAGAGGTATAGGTCAAAGAGTTGTACATTTGAAGATCGCATGGAATAACGGGTGTGAGTTCAGCGAATTCAGAAAAGTGATCCAGAACTTTCAGGGTTAAAGAACGCTCTAAAATGTAAAGGCTTGCATTTGTTTTCTCATTAAATTTTGATGAGGTGACCTCTGACTATTTGAGTGATACTCTTTGCTGACCTGGTACTCTACTGGCAGCCAAGAATGAAAGACCTTTTGCCTCTCCCCTCTAATCTCTGTAGTGCGTTCCTTTCCAATCCCGTGGAGGGCTTCAGAATTCTAACATTGGCTCTAAAATTGAATTCTGTCCATTCACAGGAGGCTTTTGTTTAGGAAATATAATTGTTCACATAGTCAAACCAAGTTAATTATTTTCCTTGTAACACGGATATTTTTAGGGGAAAAATCATGACATTGCATGATTTAGCAGGTTTTCCCATAATAATAAAGAGATTTCTGACTCAAATGTTAAGACATGTGTATGTGTTATCAAGTTTAGGGTTCACTCAGGTAGTTTCACCTCATCACATTGGTTTATAAGGTCACGGAGAAAAGGATGATTTTTATGTCTCCTACATTACTTAGAGGTGTCCTGCTTTAAGTAGGTGGATGATAAATTCTTGTTTGATGAGTGAATTCATGCATCATCAAACCAGTAGTTTTTGAATGAAACTGTGCTTCTTTTTGAATAATTCTGGATAAATGTTTCTTATTTAGAAACATTAATTAGAATACTAATGTTCTTTTTTTTTAAATTTGAGGGACTCCATCAAAACCACCAGCATTTCCCTTCTATAGAAAATAATATATTATGAATGAATGAAGGGATTTATTTTTTAAACATTCATTATTTAATTATTTTTTATTTTTTTTATTTTGAGAAAGAGTGCATGAGTGGGGTGTGTGTGGGGGAGCGAGGAGGGAGGGTCAGAGGGAGAGGGAGAGAGAATTCCAAACAGGCTTCACATTCAGCATGGCGCCTGATGAGGGGCTTGATCCCAAGACTCTGGGATCATGACCTGGGCCAAAATCAAGAGTGGGATGCTTAACTGACTGAATCACCCAGGTGCCCCTGTTATGAATTGATTCAAAATTAAATATTAATTCAAATTTAGGACATCTTTGTCTTATCAATGTTGTAATTATTTTTCCCCAAATTCTGTTAAGGTTCTATACTTAGAAGTCATACCCCTATATTCACTACATATAATCAGAACATTTAAAGAAATGTTTATTGAAATCCCTGCTATGGAGAATACTAAAAACTCTTCTCTGAAATCTGGTGATATAAAGTAGTTTGTCATGAAATTTATTTAATATATATAATTATAGATATACATGTAGTACGTGCATATATATATCCATCCATATATATATCCAGTTGTATGTGTATATACATATATATATAGTATATGTGTGTGCATATATACATACATATATTTTTGTGCATGTATAAACATATATATATGTGGTTATATATATATATATATATATATATATATATATATATATATGGTAAAATAACTTGAATTCCAAATAAGAAACCAAGACCATGTCAGTGAAAATTAAAATAAATTAGTTAACCCCATGGCCTATGATATTAGGGACATTCTTCACATGAAAAAGTTAAATTGAACAAAACCTCGATGGGTGAATGTCATTTATGAAACCTAAGTAGCACGATAGATATTTTGCAAGCAGATGAACAATGTGAATGTGGGGGTCAAGGCCAGGTTGCCCAGAATGTGCCAGTTTGGCATAATGATTGTTTTAAGTTAAAGTTACTTAAGAAACAGCCAATACAAGAACAACAATCTTTGTCTCCAGAAAGCAGGAAATGAAACTTCCTATGCCTGGAGGTAAAGAGACATCCTTTTTGTCAAAGATAGGGAATTCACTGCTGAAAAGGCTCTAAAAACAAATCTGTTACTTTCCCTAATTTACTAGCCCAGCCCAAATTCTGTTTAGAATTCCTTACTAACTGAAGCTCCCAATCACGTTTTTCTTTGAACTGTCAATTCCTCACAGATATATTGTTTCTTTGACTACAAAGTCTAAAAGCTTCCTGCCTTGGTTATTTCTTTGGGTCTTAATTTTATTATTGGATCTCTGTAAGCACACAATTAAACTTTCTTTTTTTTTTTCTCCTGTTCATCTGTCTGATGCTAAAAATTTAATTTTTAGACTAGCTAGAAGAAACTTAAAGGATAGAATAAAATGTTTATCCCAACATAAGCAAAGGAAATGGATAAGATTCATGATGATTTGTGATGAAAACCACTCATGTAAGTCCCATATGTGTATTATAAGTCCCTTCATCCCTTATAATATAGGACATTTCTTTTCAATAACTAAGTACTATTTAAATAATACTTATTAGTATGAATGACAGTACCTAAATCAATACTAGCTTTTATTAAATTAAATGCTAATAGAAATCATCTGGTTGAATTCCTGAAAATAAACAAAACAGGAAGCAAAAATATTTAATGCAAAGTTATTAATATGGGGTTACTGACCACACAACTACAGCCATGGGAGTCTTATTGAACAAGTTTAAAAATAACACTGTAATTGCTTAAAATGTGGATATATCTACTATATCCATATATAATGATTATAAAATTATATATAAGACATACTGCAACAGTTAACTTACAGGAGATGGATGTGTATGGATTAGAATAAAATTTTCTGCATATCATCATGGTTTTAAAGATAAATAGAAGTAGTCTAGAATAATTACATAAAACATGAACCTATATACAGCAAATTTTTGGAATTCATTATGTCCCACCAATCCTGTGGAACAACCCCTCCTTTTATAGATTTCCTACAAATTCTTTTCCTAAGTTCTTCAAATGTAAGTATGTTTCCATCTTTATCACATCTTATCAAGGGCACATAATATCACCATTGATGTCATACTTGATCTCCTGACTAAAGTGGTGCAAGTCAGATTTCTTACCTTAAAGTTACTCTGTTTCCCCCACTGTCCATACTATAAATTATTACATGCACCTGAAACTTATGGACTGGGTAATTATGCTCCAATTCCTTAAGGACAGAATATATACATCAATTACTTGAAATTCATCTACATGGGAGAGTTGTCCCTTTTCCTGCATTTACTTATTTGTTCAAACCTTAATTTATAACAGTGTGGACTCGTAGATATTTATTTTATATTTGAGGTTTAATCCATTATTATTATTATTATTACTATTATTAAAATGTGCTCAAATTATTCCCATATGTAGCTTTTTCATACTGCATCTTTCATTTAGCAATATGCATTTAAGGGTCCACCATGTCTTTTTATTGCTAGATAGGTCGTTTCTTTCTTTTTTTTTGATAGCTCATTTTTTATCACTAAACAATATTACAATATTCCATTGTATGCATATTCCACAGTTGATTTAACCATTATCTTATTGAAGGGAAATTTCCATTTTTTATGCTATTGTCAATTATGCTTTATTAATTTCAAATTCAAATTGTTTACTAATGACATTTAAGACAGTAAAGTAAGTGACCTTTGTATACTAACCTTGTATCCTGTAATGTTCTACATAGACAGTTATGTCATCTGCAAAGATAGTTTTATTTCTTTCTTCTCAATCTACATGCATTTTATTTCCTTTTCTTGTTTCATTGCACTGCCTATAGTTTCTAATATGATCTTGAATCCAGTATTAAGATAGGATATTCTTGACACTTTTCTGATCTTAAGAGGACAGTGTCCAATTTCTCAGTACAAATTATGACATTAGCTATGGGTATTCATTATATCAAGCTGAGGAAGTTCCTCTCTTTTCAAAGTTTGCTGAGAATTTTTATCATAAAAAGTTGTTGGATTTTGTCCAATGTTTTTATGTACATATTTATATGATCATATGATTTTCTTACTTTAGTCTATTGAAGTGATGCAATCCATTAATTGATTTTCAAATGTTGATCTAGACTCACATATATTAAACAAATGTCCAGTGGTGTGATATTATGTTGAGGATTTTTGCATGTATATTCATGGTCTGTGCTTCTTTGTTGCAGTGTCTTTTTCCAGTTTGGTATGAGAGTAACGCTTGCCTTATAGATTGAGTAATGATTCCCTTTGTTTCTGCTTTAAGGAAGTGATATGTAAAACTGATATAAATCCTTTCTAAATGTGAGGAATTGACCAATGAAACAATCTGGGTCTGGTGCTTAATTTTTTTAAGTTAATAATTATTAATTTCTTTTATTCCATATAAGCCTACTCTGATCTGTTTCTCTTTATGGGAGTTTGAGTAGTTTGTCTCTTTCAGTGAAGTGGTCCATTTCATCTAAGCTATCAAATTTCCATGCATAGACAATAATAGTGATATTTTATTATAATTTGCTATCCGTGGAATAAATGGTTATGACGACTCCTCCATTTCAGATATTGATAGTTCCTGTCTTATCTCTTGAATTCTCAGTTAGTCTGGGTAAAGGTTTACCAATTTTACTGATCTTAAAACAACAACAACAACAACAACAAATTTCAGGTTTGGTGATTTTCTTTACTGTTTCTTATTTTTAATTTTCATTGATTTCTCCTGTAATTATTATTATTATTTCTATCCTTTTGTTTCCTTTAGGCTTAATTTGCTTTTATTTCTCCAGTTTAACAAAGCGGAACCTTAGGTTATTGCTTTACATTTTAACTTAGATCAACAATTTTTAATTTCTCTTGAGCTTTGAGTAGGCTCATGTGTTTTAGAAGGGGATTATTTTACCTCCAACATTCAAGGACTTCCCAGCTGTTATTGATTTCTACTTTAATTGCATTGTGCACTGAGAACATACTTTGCATGGTTTCTATACTTTTACTTTCCAACTTTATTGACATAAAATTATCATTAAATGTTGTGTAATTTAAGGTGTACAACACGATGATTTATGATGTATATTGAGAAATGACCACAGTAGAGTGAATTAAAACCTCCATCGTTTCACACAATTACTATTTTTGTTTTTTCTTTCTCTTTTTTTTCTTTTTGGTGTAGTGAAAATATTTAAGATCTGTGTACTTAGCAACTTTCAAGTATATGATAAAGTAATGTTAACTATAGTCAGTATTCTATACACTAGATTCATAGAATGTACTTATTTTATACCCAGAAGATTTTACATTTTGAGCAATATATCCCAATTTTCCATATTCCCCATATTCCCAACCCAGAGGATACCACCATTTTACGCTCTGTTTCTGTAAGTTTGGCTCTTTTAGATTCCACACATAAGTGAGATCAGACAGTATTTGTGTCTTTGTGCCTCACTCAGTTCACTTAGCAAAATGCCTTCAAAGTTCATCCATGTTGTCAGAAATGTTAGGAATTCCTTCTTATTAATGGCTGAATAACATTCCAATATATACATATACCTCATTTTCTTTATCCATTCATCTACTGATGGAAACCTCAGGTTATTTCCATATCGTGCGTACTGTGAGCAATGCTTCAGTAAACTTGGGCATGCAGATATCTCTTTAAAATAGCAATTTAATTTATTTCAGATATATAATCAGAAATAGAATTTCTGGATCATATGGTACTTGCATTCTTAATTTTTTGAGAAAACTTCACAGTATTTTTCATAGTGACTGTAACAGTTTATATTTGCACCAACAGTGCACAAGAATTCCCCTTTTCCACTTTATTTCCAACACTTGTCATCTCTTGTCTTTTTGATAAGAGACAGACATTCTAACAGGTGTGAGATAAAATCTCATTGAGGTTTTGATTTTCATTTTGCTGAATTAATGATGTTAAACATATTTTCATGTACCTGTGGCCATTTCTACATTTGCTTTGGAAAAATGTCTATTCTAGCCCTCTGCCAATATTTCAATAAGATTATTATCATTACTTATTTTGTTATGGAGTTGTATGAGTTCCTTACATATTTCATATTTGGATATTAGTTTCATTAGACAGTTCGTTTCTTACTTTTGTTCTGTTTAGATTTTCTATTTCTTCATGAGTAAGTATTGGTAGGTTGTATGTTTCTAGGAATTTGTCAATTTTCTTATAGGTTGCCCTATTTGTTGGCATAAAATTGTTTATTTGTATTTCTATGGTATTATTTGCAATGCCTCTCTTTCATTTCTGATTTTATATATTTGAATTCTCTCTTGTTTTCTTATTAAGTCTAGCTAACAGTTTGTCAACTTTGTTTATACTTTCAACAAAACAGCTATTGGTTTTAATATTTCCTATGTTTTTCTGGTCTCAATTTCATTTATTTCTATTTTGATCTTTGTTATTTTCTTTTCTAATGTTGGATTAAGTCTCTTCTTTTTCTAGTTCCTTAATATGTGATGGTAGGTTGTTTATTTGAGATTTTTCTTTTTTCTTAATATAAGTGTTCAGCACTATACACTTCCTTCTTAGAACTGCTTTTGCTGGGGTGCCTGGGTGTCTCATTTGGTTGAGCATCTGATTTTGGCTCAGGTCATGCATGGTCTTGGGGTTTGTGAGTTCTAGCCCTGCATTGGGCTCTGTGCTGACAGACCAGAGCCTGGAGCCTGCTTCAGATTCTGTGTTTCTCTCTCTCTCTGCCCCTCCCCCACTCACCTTCTGTGTCACTCTCAAAAATAAAAAAACATTAAAAAGTTTTTTTTTTTTTTTTTTTTTTAAAGAGCTGCTTTTGCTGGATCATACAAGCTTTGGCATGTTTTGTGTTCATTTTCATTTTTCTCAAGAGAATTTTTTTTCCCATACGTAGTTTTTTCATTCACCCATTCATTTTTCAGGAATGGGTTAATTTCTGCATGTTTCTGAATTTTCCAGGTTTCTTCCATTATGGAGTTCTAGTCACAAACCACTGTGGTTGGAAAAGGTACTTGAACTCTAACATATGATTTATCTGGCAGAATATTCCATGTGTACTTGAGAAGAATATGTATTTTACTGCTATTGAATGGAATGTTCTGTTTATGTCTGTTAGGTCCATTTGGTCTAAAGTATAATTCAAGTCCAATGTTTCCTTATTGATTTTCTGTCTGGATGATATATTCATTGTACAAAGTGGGGTGTTCAAATCCCTTCTATTAACATATTATTGTTTATCTCTCTCTTCAATTCTATTAATATTTGTTATAGTTTTAGGTGCTTCAGTGTTAGGTACATAAATATTTACAAATGTTATATCCCTTTGATAAATTGAACACTTTACCATTATATAAATGACCTTCTTTGTCTCTTATTAAAGTTTTTGGCTTAAAATCTATTTTGTCTGATATAAATATAGCTATGCCTGCTTTCTTTTGGTTTCCAATTGTATGTAGTATCTTTTTCTATCCCTTCACTTTGAGCCTTTATGTGTCCTGAAAGCTGAAGTGGGTCTAAGGTAGGTAGCAAATATATATATATATTTTTAAATGATGTAGCCACTCTATATCTTTTGATTGGAGAATTTAATCCATTTAAATTTAAAGTAATTACCAATAAGTAAGGACTTATTAATGACATCCTTTTAATTGTGTTCTATTGTATGGTTTTTGTTATTTTCTTCCTCTATTATATTCATTTGTGAATTGATTATTTTCTGTAGTAGTATGCTTTGATTCCCTTCTCTTTATTTTCTGTGTATCTACTGTAGGTTTTTGTGCTCTGTGGTTTCTCTGAGGCTTACCTAAGATATTTTATAAATACTGTATTTTACACTGATCACTTTGATCACATATAAAAACTACCCTTTTACTCTCTTCCATATCGTTTTATGTTTTGGACGTCACAGACTGCCTCTTGTGTGTGTGTGTGTGTGTGTGTGTGTCCATTAATAAATTACTGTATCTAAATGTATTGTTAATGCATTCAATATCTTATCCATTATACTAAAGTGGCTAATAGACCACCATATTTGAGTACTAGAGTATACCAAATTGGACTAGTGAACTACCGTTATCAGTGTGTGGTATATATTTATGCTTTTGTGACACTAATTAGTGTCCTTACATTTCAGCTTAAAGAGATTCTCTCACAATTTCTTATATGGTACATCTACTGACAGTGAACTCCCCTCAGATTCTGTGTACTTGGGGATGTCTTTCAAATAAACATTTTTTTATAGTTTATTTTTTATTTTTTTGAGACAGAGACAGAGCACGAGTTGGGGAGGGGCAGAGAGAGAGGGAGACACAGAATCTGAAACAGCCTCCAGGCCCTGAGCTGTCAGCATAGAGCCTCACGTGGGGCTCGAACCCACAAACCGTGAGATCCTGACCTGAGCCGAAGTTGGACACTTAACTGACTGAGCCACCCAGGCGCCCCATGGGGATGTGTTTCTTGTCTTCATTTCTGAAGGGCCACTTTTACAGATAAACCATTCTTGGCTGGCTTTCTTTTCTTTTTTCTTTTAGCAGTTTGAATATATCATTCCATTCTCTTCTGACCTCCAAGGTTTCTGCTGAGAAATCTGCTGATAGCTTTACGGTGATATTTGGTACATGAGGTTGTTGTTTTGTTTTGAAGTTTATTTATTTATTTTGAAGGAGAGACAGTGTGTGTGAGCAGGGGAGGGGCAGAAAGAGGGAAAAGAGAGAATCCCACGTAGGTTCTGTGTTTTCAGCACAGAGGCCACTGTGGGGCTTGAGCTCATGAATGATGAGATCATGACCTGAGCTGAAATCAGGAGTCAGATGCTCACCCATCTGAGCCACCCAGATGCTCCTGTTTTTGTTTTGTTTTGTTTTGTTTTCAATGTCTCTTTGTCTTTGAGTTTAGACAGCTTTGTTATAATGTGTCTTAGAGAAGGTCATTTTAGACCGATTTTGGAGTATCATATTAGCTTCATAAACTTGGATGTCCAAATTGCTCCCTAAATTTGGGAAGTTCTATTAATTCTTTAAACAAGCTCTCTCCCACTTCTCCCTCTCTTATACTTCTGGGAAAGCAATAATTCCTAGATTATTTCTCCTCAGGGTGTCTACAGTTCATGTAGACTTTCTTCTCTTTTTACTCTTTTTTCTTTATTCTCATCTCATTTGGTAATTTCAAAGTTCCTGTCTTCTACTTCACAGATTCTTTCTTCACCTTGATCCATTCTGATGCTGATGGTCTCTTTTGCATTATTAGTTTTATTCACTGCAATCACCTGCTCCAACATTTCTGTTTGGTTCTTTTTTATGATTTCTATATCTTTGCTAAACTTCTTATTTGGTTCATGTATTGTTCTCTTGATTTTGCTGAATTGTTTTTCTGAGTGTTCTTATAGCTCACTGAACTTCCTTGAAACACCTTTTGGAATTCTTTATTTGGGTAAATCACAAATCTCTATGGCTTTGGGCTGTGTTGAGGAAATACTCTGTCTCTCTGGTGGTATCATGTTTCCTTTATTTTTCATATTTCTGAAAGTCTTCTAATGTTGTCTTCACATCTGAAGTAGCAGTCACTTCCCCCAGTCTTTTAACAACTGACTTTGGGATATACTTTCTGTTGATTCTGCTAGAGATTCTGAGCCTTTCCCAGACCTTTTGTATTGATATGCATGCTCCACACTTCTTGCTCCCTCTTGTGACAGAATCCTTAAATTTGTATGCCTTCTCTCTATTCTGATAAACCAGTCTGGATGCTGACAGCCTCCCTTTTGCTTTCCCTAGGACAATGTTGAATGTTCAAGTATGTAGTTTCTCCCAGGCCTTCAGAGGCAGGCCAGCTTCCTGTGTATGCTCACTGATTATAAAGTTTCACTCCATCAGAAGCATGCACGGGGAATAAGCAACAAGGAGTGGAAGATGTGTTAGTGAGTTTCTCAGAATGCCAGTGATGCCTTAGGCCACTTAAGGAGATCCACAGGTGAAAAATGCCCAGTGGGTTGTAGGCATGATTCTTGATGGACTTCACAACATGGTTAGTATGATCCACAATCGTCTAATGTCCTCCAAAAGCCCTACCCCACCTCTCCTAGCTTTTCAATCCCCCTTCTCTTTCCCTTTCACACAGCACATCTCTGTATTCTTGATGGGTGAGAATGAATTGGGTCTCTGTGGTATTGTAACTTGACTATGGGTAAGCTGGTACTTACTAACATTCTTATTTTCCCCTATGGAATACATCACAAGCTGAGAAGGGCTGTCTTGGCACTGAGCTGTGCCATCTTTAGAAAGGGGTGACACAGGTAAAGTCAGACTTCTTCTCATCCTATTCAACAGGTCCAACTCAGATTCTTTTTTTGCTCTAGTGGTTTTGCTAGAACCTCTCCACTGGCCCCTAGACTTTCACAAAGGCTCTCTTGTCCATGGGTGATTGCTTAAACCACTGTTCCATTATCTGAAACAGCACCAGCTGTATGGCACTGGTGATGGAACCAAAACTAAACTGGGTTGCAGCTAAGTCCTTAGGGATACCTAGCCATTTCCAGGTCTGTAGCTGAGATCACAGCTGGTGAGTTGGCCACCTGGGTGCGAGCCTGTGTTCTCAAAATGCTCCTCCATCATCTTGAACTGCACCAGGGTTTCACAGTCTCCTATCTGGTTCCCAAAGCTCTGTGTTAGCCTGTGGTTGGATGCCACACTGTTGTTGAGGTGGCAAGGGACATGTTTTTTTCATCGCCTTGTTGACATCATTCTCTCTATATGGTATAGGGTATGTTTTATAGCTCAGAATATGGACTATCTTGATGAATGTCCTGAGAGTTATGTGAGAAGGCAAATTCTGCAATTCTGCTGTTATTGGACACTATTCTTCATATGCATTACATTCAGTTGATTGATAGATCTGTTTAGGTCAACTTTATCTTTACAAATTTTCTACTTGCTCGATCAATTACTTAAATGCAGATGTTGAGCTCTCCAACCACCATAGTGGATTTGTCTATTTCTCCTTTCAGCTGTACCAGCTTTGCCTTACAGAATTTGATGCTCTGTTTTTAGATGCATACACATTTAAATTGCTATGCCTTCCTGGAAAATGTACCCTTTTATCATTATGTGATTCCTGTTTTCATCCTTGATAATGCTCCCTGTTTGGGTGTCTGTTTGTCTGAAATTAATACACCTACTCCATATTTCACTTTATTATTATTAGTATGGCATGACCTTTTGCTCTTACTTTCTCTCTCTTTATATTTAAAGTGAATTTCTTGTAAAAAATCTTGTTGGTTTTTTTTTTAATAAACTCTGATGATCTCTGTCTTTTAATCAGTATATTTAAAATTATTAGATTTAGAGTGATTACTCGATTATAGTTGAATTAATAACCCCCATGTTTATAACTATTTTCTATTTGTTGCATTTTTTCTTTGTTCCTTATTTTTGTGCATTATCTGACATTAATTGAATTTTTTATGTGACGATATTCTCTCCTTTCTCAGCATATAAATTATATTTCTTTTAAAAACACATAGTAGTGCTTGCCTTAGTGTTTCTAGTGTACACTTTGAGGTCACTTACAAATGACACTATACTTCGGGGCACCTGGGTGGCTCAGTCAAGCATTTGACTTTGGCTCAGGTCATGATCTCAAGGTTCATGAGTTTGAGCCCTGCGTTGGGCTCTGTGCTGTCGGCTCAGAGCCTGGAGCCTGCTTCAGATTCTGTGTCTCCCTCTTTCTCTGCCCCTCTGCCACTTGCACTTGGTCTCTTTCTCAAAAATAAAGTAAACATTAAAAAATGACACTATACTTCTTAACATACAGTGAAGGTACCTCATACAAGCATTCCCAATTCTCTTTTCCCATCCCTTAATATATTGCACTTACTCTTTTTGCTTATCTATATTCTATAATGACCCAACATTATCACTACTATTGTTTTAAACACGTGTTACTACTATTATTTTAAAATGTGCACTTTATGTAACAAAGGATATGTTCAACCAAGTGAAAAATCAAACTACAGAATGAGAGAAAATATTTGCAAATTGTGAATGTGATAAGGACTTAATATGCAGAGTAGATAAAGAACTCCCACAATTAAACAACAAAAACCAAATACTCGCTTAAAAACATGGCCAAAGGATTTGAATACATATTTTTCTAAATGAGATGTACAAATGACCAACAAACATATGAAAAGATGCTCAAAATCACTGATCATTATGGACATGCAAATCAGAACCACCAGGAGATATCACCTCATGGCCACTAAGATGGCTATTCTAAAAAAAACAAAAACAAAAACAAAATAAGAAGTGTTAACAAGAATGTAGGAAAACTTGAGTCCTTGTATACTGTCAGTGAGAATGAAAAATGATGCAGCCACTTTTGAAAATAGTATGGAGGCTTCTCACAAAATTAAAAATAGAACTATCGTGGGACACCTGGCTCAGTCAGTTAAGCATCTGACTCTTGCTTTCAGGTCGTGTTCTCATGGTGAGATTGAGCCCCGTGTTGGACTCTGGGCTAACAGCACGTAATTCTCTATCTCCCTCACTTTTTGAACCCCCCACCACCCTACTTGGGCTTTGTCTCTCTCTAAATAAGTGAATAAACTTAAAAACAAATAGAACTCCTGTATGATCCAGAAATCCTACTTCTGGATAAATATCTAAAAGAACAGAAAGCAAGTTCTTTAAGAGATATTTGTATACTCTTTCTGTAGCAGCATTATCTCCAGTAGCCGATAAGTGTAAGAAACTGAAGTGTCTATCCACAGATAAATGGGATAACTAAACTGAGATACACACACACACACACACACACACACACACACACAC
>CM053567.1:4309226-4330813 GCA_028646485.1 Cryptoprocta ferox
TAACTTTTAAGTTATAAGTATTCTAACACCCTTAAAACAAAATTTTTAATAAAAAAGATTAAGAAAAACAAAACATTTTTATTTTACCTTCCTTTTTTCTTTTCTCATGCCCTTCTTTTTATTCTGTAGATTTGAAATTCTAATCTATATGATTTTCCTTCTCCCTGAAGACTAACACTTCTTTCCTACAAGTCAGTTTTGTTGCTAAGAAACTATTTCCCCCTGCCCCCCACCCCCACCTTTGGAGATTAATTTCACTGGATGTGGAATTCTAGAATATTATTGTTGTTTTCTTCAACATTCAAATGTTTTACCATACTTTCTTTTTGTTTCTGATGAGAATCTACCACTATTTTTATCTTTGTCTCTCTGAAGGTAAAATAAATAAATATATATATATATATATATATATATATATAAACCTTTAAAGGAGCCAGACTTAATTATTTATATTTTTATATTTATATATTTATATTAATATATAATTATATTATAATTAATAATTATATTAAATTTATATTATATATTTATACTAAAATTTTATAAATTTATAATTATTTAATTATCACTTAATTATTTAAGTCTGGCTTCCTTAAAAGTTTTCTTTGACAAAGATATGCAAATTAACTATAATGTGAGTAGGAGTACATTTCTTCTATTTTTCCTGCTTTGTGTTTCTTGAACTTCCTGAATCTGTTTGTTTCTGTCATTAACTTTTAAAGTTTCCAGCAATGATTACTCCATGTATTTTTTTCTACTTCATTCTCTCCTACCTCACAGTTTGATATCCCAAGTTTATGTATATTCTCCTCTAAAATTGTACTACTGTTCTTGGATGTTTTAATCTGTTTTCTTTTGATTCTTTATTCTCTTTGTGTATAAGTGTGAGAAGTTTCCACTGACATATCTCAAGGCTCATTGATTCTTGCCTTGCTGTGTCTAGTCTACTGATGAGCCCATTGAGGGCATCCTTCACTTACATGATTTTGATTTGTGATTTTCCTTCACTTATTTTCATCCTAGTATTTCCTTTTGATTCTTAAGTGTCCATGTCTGTGCTTACTTATATTCACCTGTTTTTTCATGTAGTCTATTTTTTTCTATTAAAACCATTAACACGTTAATCAGAGTTATTTTAAATATCCAATTTGACAAGTGCAACAGCTGTTGTCATATCCAAGTCTGCTTCTGATATTGTGTTATCTCTTCAAACTGTCTTTCATGTCAGAATGCCTTGTAGTGTATTGTTTAAAGCTGACCATGATGTACCAGGTGATAGGAAATGGGGTGAACAGGACTACATCAGGAGGTTTTGTGTTGTTCATGCTAGGACCTGGGATTCGTTTAATATTCACCGTAGCTCTACGTACCACAGATACCAAATTCCTCTAGTGTTCTTGTTTTTATCTACACTGTTGACTTTGGGGTCCCTTAAGCACTCTTTCTCAGAGAGAATCTGTGTTGTGAGGCTCTTTCCACTGTAATCTACCACAATTACACTGCATCCCTGTTGGACTGTATATAAGATGGAGGGAAGGGAGAGCTCTGTAATCTTAGGATATACATCTTAAAACAGGCTTGTGCCTCTGGCCTGTGACCTTCACAAGGGCTTCTGCAGGGCTGCAGGGTCACAGATATCCCCCTCTACCCTCTTTGTTAAAGCAGGAAGGCTATAGGGGTTGGAGTGAAGCACTGTCCTCTCTCCAGCTGAGATAAGCCTCCCTTAAATCTCTTTCTGTGAAGCCTAAGTCTTTGTTATGGAGAACGCTGGGTGAGTTTCACAACTGTTACCCTCCCTCTCCTCCCAGAAGTGCCAGTTAGAGATTTCTCCTGGCTCTTTGTGAAAACCAAGCAGGGGTCCCTGGGGGGTAAAGGCCCAGGACCCAGGAGTTTCTGCCACAGGCCTCCCCCAGCAAGTCATCACATGTATTATTTATATGTTCCTCCGTGGCTCCAGCAGTTTCTAACATTCTGGATTCCCCTGTGCCTCCAAAGTGACGCTTTACCCCACAACCTCAGTTCTCTGATGTGTCCAGAAAAGGTCATCGATTTTCAGTGTGCTCGGTGTCTTCTTGTTTCAAGGATGTGAGTGGCCACTTCTAAGCATTTTATATGTCAGAGCCAAACCAGGCAAGTAAAGGCATCCGATGCATAGCACCATACATAAAAAGACACACAGAAAGCAAGTATTGCATTTCGGCAGTGGCTTCTGACACTAGATTAGAGAAATAATTCCAGCCAAATTTCACTGCCTGATTAGCATTAATTTACTCACAATATGAAGAAACAGCCATTAGCTTAGGAGTATCAGACCTCAGGAGCAATAGGCCAACGGGCAGTCCCTGCCAGCCTCTCCTAGTGCCAAGATTTAGAATGCCTTCCTGGATCCAGGAGCACACGATTGTTGGACACTGTTTTGGCCATTGCCATCTGTCTTGCTTCCCATATAAATTCTCTCCCCTGCTGACTGATGTATATGGCATTCTGTAGAAGGCCCATGCACAAATTTCTAAAAGCTCAGGCAAGAGCTTTTTTTGTCTTTTACATCTGCCAGGTTTCTGCCATGACTTGCTTGTGTACTCATTTGTAAGGCAGCTCTCAGTGTAGTGTCCATACACAACATGTGGTGTATTGGATTATTTACTGCTTCCTGCTGCAGCCAGAGCTGAGCCACTCCAGGATTCTACACAGTGCAACTCAAAAATGGTTTAACATAGCACACATGGTATTTTGATATCACTGCCCATATGAATCTGTGGGAAAACCCCAAGATATATCATCACATTCACTAGCACAATACTGCAATTGTGTTTGTCAGTGCATGTTAGTCTAGACGCCCCTCCTCTTTGGAAATTTTCCAATAGCTACCATTGCAAAAATAGAGATATGTTTGTTTTAGCCTGTGGTAAAAGTAGGTTTCCTGCGGATGGGCGAGAATGGGTGTTCATGGTGATTGACTATTATTGCCAAAGATTTTGTTGGAAATAAGCCCAGAACTTTCTATTTTATTTATATTCTATTCAACACTTTGTGCTGTTCCAAGGTTAAATGAATAAAAAATCTGTAACTAACTTTACCCATGATCCATTTATCTTTTAAAGAACTAAAGATTCACTCTTCAGGTGTCCAAAGAAGGGGCAATATGTTAATCCAATGCTGCCTTTAATTCACGTACTGATGTAACATAAAATATCTTTGAGAAATGTGTGTCCCTGGTGACACTTCAACTCTCCTTATGATACTGACAAAAATTCAGTAAAAATTCATGCTATTATAAATTAAAAGCATGGGGAATATATAACTGAATTTCTAGAGTATGAATGTCTTTAACTCTCAATAATCTTTCTTTTACAACCATTTTCAATGTTTAGAATATAGAATTAAAGAGGAAAGAGAGACAGAGAGATAGAGAGAGAGAGAATGTGCTTAGTCTTAACAAAACTTCTTAACAGTACTTTATCATGTTAAGAAAATAAAGCATTACATCCACTATAGCTTGATCTTCTACTCCTCTTTCAAAATACTTTTCATTATAGGATTTTCTACTTTAACTAAAAAACTTAAAAAATATAGAAATATTTCATGGGGAACTACATGCTAAATCTAACCTCGAACCAAAAGTTAATATCAAACTAATTTAAACAAATTATTTTTTTTAACTCAGAAAGCCACATACTTGCATTTAAAAAGCTAAGTGAACCTTCAACATCATAGTGACAATGACAAAACACTTGACCACAGGGAAGTCAGGAAGAATGGGATCATGCAATTAAAATAGCACTGTCACTTATTTTATTTCCTAACAAATTACTTTTTCAATATCAGTGAATCTAGAACATGCACCTGAATTTTCAAGGACATTTTTTTTTTGTTGACAATAGGAGAAAAAAACTTAAAATGCTAGTTATTCAGGAGGGAAATTGGAGGTGATGTATAAAATGGAAAGTGCCCTGCTAATTTGAGACCTGGGATAAATTGAAGCTCAGTTGTCTCATCTGCAAAATGTGGACAATAATGGTATATTCTTCCCACCATCATTGCCAGGCTTAACCCACAGTGTCTGTGAGCACATGTGGCTAGCAGCACACATAAAGTATTTGTAAACAGAAATAGAGGAATGTCTTCAGAGAGGGAGACATTTGAATGGGGACTCACTTAAAAATTACTCCTTGTGTAGCTTCTTCCTGAGAAGAGAGGCAAATTCTCAAAAATGTGTGAGAGAATAATAATCTCGCATGAAAACTGCAGAAGATAGTAAATAGAGAGAGAATATTTTCAAACACACTTTATAAGACCAGCAAAACATTACACCGAAACCTTACAAGGATGTTCCAGTTAAAGAAAACTAGTAACCAATATTTCTCCTGAATATGGATATGAGGATACTAAGCAAAATATTAGCAAATGGAATACAGTTACATATGTAATGGGGGGAAAAAATTCAAGTAATGGGATTCATTCCATAACCACAGAGTTTATTACTATATTTGAAAATAAGTGACTATAATTCATCACATTAACAGAATGAAGGATAAATGGTCATTTCAACAAATACAAAAAACAATTTCATAAAATAAAAATATTTCTTGATTAATCTCTCAGGAAATAAGGACTAGCAGGGAGCGTTCTCAAGCTAATGAGGAACACGCTAACATCGTATCTGACAATGAAGTTTTGCAAGCTTGTTCCTCATGGTGGAATATAAAGCATGATGAGCACTGTCACCATTTCAGTCCAACATTGGACAGCAGTTCCCAGCTAATGTCACACTGGAAGTAATTTTATCTTAATGTGGTCCTGGCAACAGAGTACAAAAAGAATCAATTGCATTTTATACACTAGCAAGATGGGGAATGCAATACAAAAGAAAACTGATGAAATAAATTTATGAAATACATCAACTAAAGCATGTGCAACACTAATACACTGTATATTGCAGGATGTTCTTTTTTTTAAAAAAAGTTTATTTATTTTGAGAGGGGGTGGAGAGGCAGAGAGAGAGGGGGAGAGAGAATGCCAAGTGGGTCCCACATGCTCAGTGTGGAGCCTGATGTGGGACTCAATCCCATGACCGTGAGATCATGACCTGAGCCGAAATCAAGAGTCCTGTATGTAACCAACTGAGCTACCCAAGCACCCCTGCAAGATGTTCTTGAGAGAGATTAAAGAACACCTAAATTAATAGCGAGAGCTAAGGAGCATCTATATATCAGAAAACTTGATTTATGTCAATTCTCCCAAATTTATTTACAGATTCAATGAAATGGCATTCAAATTACAAGTTTTCTGAGTAAATTCATATAGAAGTACAAAGATCCAACAGTAGTTATGAATATACTTAAGTTGAAACCTAGAGATTTCACTAAGATAATAAGGCTTTCTGTAAAGAACCAGAACTTAAGAGTGTTTGCTATTGATAAACAGGCCAGAAGACAGAAGAGAGGGTCCAGAAAGAGATCTACACACATTAGTTAACATGGTTTTATAGAGGGATAACTTCATTTCAATTCAGACAGTTTGATCTTCTCAATTAATTGTGTTGGATCACTTACATCATTATTTAGAAAATTAACCAAATTTAACTTGAGATGGATCATGTATCTGAAAGTAAGAATAGTTTGAAGCTTCTGGGGGGAAAAAACTAGGAAAATAGTTTCATGATCAAGGGAGATTTATTAAATAGAACTCATAAAGCACATTGAATATAAGAAAAAATGGATAATTTGACTTTAAAAATAAAAACTTTCATAACAATTCCATAAAGTAGGTGAAAAGTCAGGCCTCAGATGGTATATGTTTGTAATATATTTATTTAATATACTCATATCTATCAAAATATAGAACACCTTCATATCAATAATAAAAGATTAACTAAAAATGAGCAAAAGCCTTTACAATAAAGAATATTAAAATATCCATTAACATATGAAAGTTTTAAAAATCATTATTCATTAGACAAATGGAAATAAAAATTTACAATAAGATATCAATCAATTCTACTATTCTAGCTGAAATTTAGATGACTTGGCAATACCCAGGATGTAGAATGGAAACTCTTATATAGTTTTGATGTGAGATGAGTAGGTAAAAGCATGTGGAAAAATGTGAGTAGTGTCTATTGAAGCTGAATATTAGCATAAACAACAGACCAGCATCTCCACTCCTGGATAGATAATATACAGCAAGATGACTGGTTATGTTCACGAAAATATAAGATGTACAAAGTACAAGAATGTATATACCAGCTTTATATGTAATAGGCCTCTATTGGAAGTAATCCAAATACCAGTCAATTGTATGGTAAACTGTGCTATTTTCATACAATGGGATATAATATGTTGAAGCTGGGAACAACATGAGTGTTTTTACTAATAAGCAAATTTACTAACGAGTAAAATAAGTAAGATACGAATATAAGGTGTACCCCATGTACTTTTATTTATATGTAGTCCAAGAACAGGAAAAACTAATGTATGGCAATAGAAGTAAGAACAGTGATTTCTATGGGGAAGTTGTTCTGAGCAGAGAGGAGCATGACAGAGCTTTTTTGGTGATGATACTGTCCTGTATTTGATCTGACTGTTAATTATAGAGGTATATACCTCGGCAATATGACTGAGCTTAAGATAAGGGCGTTTGCTATAACTTACACCCCAACTTAGAATATTAAACTTTTCAAAAAGCTGCTATCGTGTGTAACATTGAAACCGCTATTTAAACTCCTTCAGACTTGACTCTTTCATGTGCAAAATGAAACATGTAACAATAACTAAAATATGAGGTTCATACAATTATTTAATCAGTTAATGCATAATAATAGCTCTAAGTCCAGCATATAGGAACTTTGGTTTGCATTCCCCTATAAACTTGCCTTGGATTTTTCCACTTCATTTAATTCAGTTTTTGTCAGTCACACTGATAATTTAATTCTATTTAAATGTTCACAAATTTCTAAACATCATATGTAACACAAAGTATGTATGTCTTCAAGAGTAAAAATAGAATGGAACATTACAATATGAGGGTACTATTGCTTCAATATTAGAAAAGAACAAAAATTTCAAGTAATAGGGAAATTTTTTAAAAAGATAGCAGTATTATTAAAATTAAACACATTTTTGCATTTTGTCTTCAACTGGGTGCAATCTTCCCCTGCAGAGGATACTGGGTAATGTCTGGAGAAGTTTTCACTTGTCCCAAGGTGGGTATACAGTTAGGATCAGCAGATAGAGGCAAAAGATGTTGATAAATATCTTATGATGCAAAGGACAGACCTCTAAAACAAAGACGTGTTGGGCCAAAATGTCAATAGTGCTGAGGTTAAGAATATCCTAATCTCTGGCTTAGGACAAAGAAAGTCTATCATAGCCTGCGAGGTTCTGAAGGAAATAACAGTCTCTCCTTTCTCGAGACAGTAGATTTTGAAAATCCACCTAAGTCTTGGCTAAAATTACTTATTCACAATTATAAAATTCCAAAGTTCTGAAAAGAGAGTTCATATCATTAAAAAAAATAAAATGAAATGATGGGGCACCTGTGTGGCTCAGTTAGGTGTCTGACTTCAGCTCAGGTCATGATCTCGCAGTTCACAAGCGCGAGCCCCACGTTGGGCTCTGTGCTGACACAAACCCTGCTTAAGATTTGGTCTCCATCTTTCTCTGCCCCTCCCCTGCTCATTCTCTCTCTCTCTCTCTTTCTCACCCTCTCTCTCTCTCTCTCCAAATATAAATAACATTAAAAAATAAAATAAAAAATGAAATGAAATAAAATGAAATGAAATAAAGTGACATAAAATGAAATAAAGTTAAAAAATAAAATAAAATAAAATAAAACCTGGCCTCCCTTGTTCTGTTCTGCTCTCAGGGGATTCACTGCCTTTTTTTAATCCTATATACTGTGATCATGTCTGCCTTTTCTTGTAGAAATAAAAATGTACATGATAAAAGGGTACTGACATGCTCAAGGGTTTATTAAGAAGTTTTTATAATGTGGGGCGCCTGGGTGGCTCAGTCAGTTGAGCATCGACTCTAGACTCTAGATTTCTGCTCAGGTCATGATCTTATGGTTGTGAGATCAAGCCCCGTGTTGGGTTATGCATTAAGTGTGGAACCTGCTTGGGCTTCTCTCTCTGTCTCTCTGTCTCTCTCTCTCCCCCTCTGCCCTCCCCCACTTGTGCATGTGCACTCTCTCTCTCTCTCTCTCTCTCTCAAAAAAATTAATATAATGCATATTATTGCCTTCATAAGAATTCTGGAAGGTACCCAAATGTTTAGGATAAGAAAACACTGACCAGTATTAGATCAGGGCATCATAAGGCAGGCTAAATAAGAAAATTAGAAAGTGTTTTTTCTTCTCCCAACTACTCCAGTTATTAGCAAACACACTTTACATGGATAATTTATCCCATCATACTCATGTATAAAATGTAATAACAACACATAACTTTCAGATATGGTTTGAGTATTAAGTCAGTATCTATCTATCTATCTAACGTTAGGTAGGCTTCACTCTCAGTGCAGAGCCCAGTTCAGGACTTGTACTCACAACTCTAAGATCAAGGCCTGAGCTGAGATCAAGAGTTGGACAGTTAACCAACTGAGCCACCCAGGCCTCCCTAAATCAGTGAATATTTAAAATGACTATAATAATTCCCAATATCTAGTATTCAATGAAAGCTTTTCTATACCTTTTTTCCTATTACTTTAATATTAAATAAAATATATTGCTTTCTACTACTTGAATTGAGGAAGAGCAAATTAAGAAGTCATCTTTTTTAACTGCCCTAATATTAAAAAAAAAATTTTAGTAGAGACCTGTCCTGTGCACACCACTTGGAAACCTGATAATATTACATCCTTAACTGAATCTACGTGGCTAAAGAATGACAGTCACGTGCTGAATGTATAGCAGCAGGAATTTGAATCTATAGTGAGGGCTCTGCTGAGACATTTCTAAGGGATGGGGAGCTAACTGCACACAACACACTACCTGGGTACTGTGGACAGGATCCATGTTGGATTCTACATTGTTCCCCTTCCATGCCATTCATGGAGCAATTATAAATATCTTAAATAAAATGTTGCAGATAAATGGGGAGTTGAAGATAAAACTGCAGACCTGCGGCATTCCAGTGGGCTGACATGGGTAAGTACTCCATACTTTCCATCTATGGAGGTCTAGGACTTGGCAACCTGGCTATGCTGTAGTCTTTTGCTCTACTCCATATGTGTTGAAGTGCAAGAGAGTCATTTCTTCCTTGTAAGCATTAGCTCTCTTCAGTTGAACAAGGGAAGCTACTTAGGACTAAAAGAACAGATACTCTGAGTTTAGGTTGTGTATGTTTTATTTAGTTAAAAAGTCTCTAAACATGAAAGAAACAGGTTAAATGAGAACATATCCTTTGGTAATACACCCAGATTCTGCCTTTAGGGCTGGAACACAGAATATTCAAGGCTGATGGTTCACAGCCACGCCTCTCTTGGCGCCTCAGGCAAGATTATGTCTCCTAGTCCATGGCCAATAACCCAGAGGGATAAATGGCTTGACCCCCTCTCTTACTGTAGGACAATATTAGCTCTGAACTCCCTACTGGATTGGCTGAGGCCTGGGTAGTAACCGCAGAGCTGACCAGCTGTCTGCCTGGTCCTGCCTTCCTCATGCCCTTACAGATCCGAATCCTAGAAGCAATCCCAAATAAACCTTCTTTACTCAGTCTATTTCCAGGGAGTTCAATCCAATACACATAATTATTTTGTTTATTTAATAAATATTTTTAAGTATTGATCACACAATATAATGTGCTAGAACCTGGGGATATAGCAGTTAAAGATATTAAGCAATTATGCAACACGAACAAAACTTTTTCGTGGTTTGCACTTGTTTTTAACAAAAGGAAGAGCCAACTAATACTTGCACTTTCCTTCAAGCACAAAATACATTTTCGAATTTCTCCTAAACTAAATATTATATATTTGATCTTAAAGGTGGTGGTGGTGGTGGATGGGGTGGGGGGGAGAGTAGGTCCAGATTTTAAGTGTGTGTGTGTCTGTTTTTTTTCCTGAATGGTAAAAAGGCCCAGAACAATAAAACTCTAACTTCAACTCTCATATTAATTTTCCACATAAATTAGTAAGTCACTTTGCTTTCTTAAGGGTCATTCTTCTGATCTCAGAATGAGACTGTGAATTTGTCTTTGAGATTAATTTTATTACTGGATTTCTATAAAATTAGCCACAGAGGGTTTCAGGTGGCCATAAGGTAAAGAGAGATCAATGGGTGACAAGTGTGGGAAGAATAACTCTAAACAACACGGTACAGAATTATATAAGAGTCATGGAATTTGAAAAATAGTCAGAATTAATGTGCTAAGTTTCTGGGTACTTCAGTATTTAGACGTAATGGTTCAGATTTCCTAGTTTTATCCTTTTATTTCCTAAGTGTCATCAGACATTAAAATAGAAGATAGATTTGGAGAATTAAAAGTGAGAATGAATCTGGATTTATTAAACTTATAAATGTATATGCTAGAAATTAATAGCATTTTAAATGAGAAGGAAATAATATATAAGCCCCTATAACATAAGAACATGTTACAGATTCAATGATTTTCTCCTGATTTATATGTGTTATACAAATATTATGCAACAATAAAAATAAGTTTTAAACGTCAACTGCCAACTTCCCAGAATTATGGCTTTTCATTTTCTGTCATGTAATAGAAAACAATGGAACGGTTGGTCTCACTCTAATATAAGAAAGAAATTTCAACATAGCTAACTAGAATTTCGAAGCATCTCTCTTAATGGAGGCATTCACTTGTTTAAGAAATTCTGCCTTCATTTCTGGCTTGGTGCTTATCGGTGAATCCAATTTTCCACCTTTTTTTTTTTCTCATGGACATTAAACCTTGGTATCAGGTTTGTGATCTGTTCATGTCAAATATGGCACACGCATCTAAGACCTTGCTCAAACATCAAGAACATAACTGGTACTCACACTGTCAAATTTTAAATGTGTGCCTTTTTTAGACATTTGATTTGGTATGAAATGACCCTTAAGACAATGGAGGAACCTTATAGATCTGCTTCAGAAGGCTCCATAGATGTATGTTTCCTACCTTCTGAGAAACTGCTTTGGAGGAGATGCCTTGCCTTTTAATCAGGTAGGTCCATAGGAAACAATGCAACCCATGCCAGCTTATCTCAGAGAGAGAACTGAGGGTCTGTATAATTATCAGAAGAGCTAAAAACAGGAAAAAGTGAAGCAAAGCAGAAATTAAAGGTGGAAGACATACCCTGGGGTTGGAGGGGCCGAGAGAATGCTGCTCTAGCCGACGGCAGAGGGTGGGGCTGCATGGCCAGTACTGGAATCTTGAAGAGGCTGCCAGGCAGAAACTAGGACTCCAGAATGGGAAACTGACTGATGCAGGTGACAGTCATTGAGGAGACCCTGTCTTCCAGAGACATTGTGGGAGAGAGAGAGAGAGGGAGGGAGTAGAAATCTATTCAAATTCTCTTTAGAAAAAAATGAAACTGAGTTCTCCTGATCCCAGTGCTCAGAGAGTCAAGAATGCTGTAAGAAGTCTTTCTAGTTCTTGGTAGGATTATCTCTGTCTTCTTTAGGTTTACTTGGTCCTTACAGCTTAAGATCTCAGAAGCAGAGACTGCAACCCCCCTAGTGTCCAGGGAAGATCCTGATCCTTTTTTTTTTATGTTTATTTCTTTTTGAGAGACAGGGAGACGCTGGAGGAGGAGTAGAGTGAGGGAGACACAGGATCTGAAGCAGCCTCTGCATTGACAGTAGAGAGCCTGATGCAGGGCTTGAACTCCCGAACTGTGAGATCATGACCTGAGCCGAAGTCAGGTGCTTAAACCAACTGAAACACCTGGGTAACCCAGGAAGATCCTGATCCTTGATCATGTGAACTTCCCTGGATAAGTGGTTGGGTTTAAGCACATGGAAGCCTCTGGCCAGCTTGGGCCACATGGTTGCCATGATGGGGAAGGAAGATGCCTCATGTAGGCGAGAGGAGGCAACAAACATATCTATAAAAACTGGAAGCAAGAGCACGGCGCAACATTTAAAGAAGTTGAACCACCATGTGGTGCACCTGAAACTAATGTAACACTGTGCATCAACTATACTCGAATAAAAAAAATGAAAAATTGGAAATAAGACTGGTGACAATCAAAATGATGACTACAACATTTAGTACTCTATCATTTTCACTATCTTCTCTGTATTTATTAGCATATGGCTAGACATGAGCTGCTTAAATGGGTCAAGGCAATTTAGAAAGATTAACCATCTGGAACTAAATTCCTTCATGAAAGTAGCAAAGAGCCAAGAAAGGGGAGTGGACATATGTACCTCCAGACAATAGAATACAATCCAGTTTGAAGGAGAATGTATAGGCAAATAAAGTCAGGAAACTGTAAGAACATGGCTACAGTTTGACCATCTGATCTCAGAAACACGAGGAGACCAATGATCACCAGACTTAGGTCTTTAGCCACAAAGATGAGTTTCATACTTTTGTAGTAGACTTCCTTAAGTCCCCCCTTCCTCTTTCAGAATAAGTTCCAAACAATGGGGAAAAAGCTCTCTCCTATGGTGTGCTATAGGAAGCAGAAATGATTGGCAACACCAAGTAAGCCCTGAGAATGCCAGTGCTTTTGAGAGGCACACCAATTCTTTTGTTTTTCAGAAACAAGTATTTCTAATTTTGTCTCATCTTTCAGCAGGATCATAGGTATTATAGAATTTTCAGCTAAGCAAATACTACTTAGGTCTCATTCTGCTATTGCTTAATTCATTTTCCTCTCCTCTTATTGATTGAGTTAAATAATGTAATTAAAGCATCACAGTTGGTGTATTGCCTACAGTCAGGAGAGTGTCCCCCATTGTTTTTGGAGTTGTATATAATTATATTAAGCTTTGCAATGTAACTCAATTGATCCTCAGTAGAATATCAAATTAAGTAATTGGTGTCAGGAAAGTTTTTTGTTGTTGTTGTTACATTTTATTCATCCTGAACTGAATAGCCCCAAATATTTTTGTTTGAATGTGTCTATTCATATTTGCTATACATTACAAGCAACTTAACTTTGGTTCAAACCTCATTTATTCCTTGTATTTATTTATTCTTCTCTATATTTCTATAAATTTTGCCTGTAGGTTGCTATGGCCTTTAAGAATTGTTATAATTTTCTAAAAGTGGACCAATCCTTCAATCTTCTATGTTATAATTTAAGGAAAAACATCCATAACAATCAATCATTCATAAAAACTTAATACTGAAGAAAACTAAATAGCAATCCAAAAATAATATTTTCATCATTAAAAGAAACAATGGCAAATTATGCATGAATGCTAACAGTGTAAGCTCTTAAGTGCATCTGATGGCTTTGTTAAATATTGATAGCAAAGAAGAGGCCTCCTTTATATTTGACAAGTCTTACTGGAACACCCTGATATAAAAATCACGATCATATTTATGGTGAAAGAGTTGATGTAGGGACAGCAGTATCTACATTTGAAGTAGCGTCAAAAACATCTTGGTGCCTATATTAAACTTTAAGGGAGGAGTCTTGGATGAAAAATAATTACTGTTGAGGCAAATCTCTAACTAAAGCTGTTGCAAACATACACGTGTGAGGCACTATGTAAGTTCGAGTTCTCTGAGAAACAAGCATAGTGAGAAAGTAAAAAGCAAGAATAAAGTAAAACTTAAAAATAGACATCTGAGTCAGCAGTGAAGTCTAGCACCGTGTTTCTTAGAGCAACTCATTACCTTCCTTTCCTTTAGCATTAAACATCAATATGTCTGAGTACTATAGAACTTACTGGAAGGAAACTTGATAGTCATAATGCGGGGCTGTAGCTGTGGTATGAAAAGAAGGAGGCATGAATGATGCTGTTCTAGTATTTATTCCTATTGCCCATTTTTAGAATTCTTTCTCTCTGTCCTACATCAAAACCCTTCATGTATAATCTTAGAGCATCATGCAGTTACATAATTTACACTAAGGACAAGACAAATCCTTAAGGTCAAAATGTTTTAACTGGGGAATCTCACATCTACATTTGGGCTTCAGATGGCCTTTGAACACTGAATTTTTGTGCAAAGACATTTATTTTTATTTATTTATTTTTTTGGAAAGGACATCAAAGGCCTCACAAATGATTCTTAATAGGTCCTACAAAACAACACTTAAGAAGTAATGCTGTAGTAGCTAGATTCAAATGAAATTATTTTGGGGAGAGTAATTATGTTTTGGGGAGACAATTCTCCATGGATCTCTTGTGTTTCTACTCTCTTGCAAGCCAAGGTACTGATCGTTTGTTCTGGACTATTTTTACAAAAATGTTTGTCTAGCAAATCTTCTTGGAAGGTAGGGATGTGGTTTCCCTCCAGAGAAAAGAAAAGTTTTGCATAAAGCCTTAGTGATACAGAGTGTGTCTGTCTCTGGAGCCAAGGGCCAATTTGCTTACTGCAATTATGGCAGAAGCTTTGGGCTCCCTAATCTAAGGGCTCCCTTCTTGTAATGGAGGTCACTGCATGTGCAATTGTCACCTGCATCTCTTAGCATCACCCTGTGGGAATTGGGACTCAGAGAACCAGGACAAGAAAATGCTGATACTTTGGTTTTTGTATTGCTCTGCACAATCAAGTTCTTTGCCTTGACTCAGGAAATCCCATGCCTTTACCCCAGCCAGCATCCATGAACCCATGGCAGGCTAAGTGTTCACTATTGTATCTTCACGGTTTTGGCCATAAGCATGGGAAGGCTGATAAAGGCATGACTTTCTGGAAGAGGAAGAATCAAAGACCTCTTGGACAGGTTAATAGGATTTGAGGGAAGGCCATGGTCAATAGTCGCAATCTTATTGACTCAAATCCACAGTCAATTGCACAATAAATGCACAATAAATCGTTCTTCACACGATGGCTATTGATTAGCATGGATTTGGAGGTAGGTGAGTGCTTCAAAGTGAGTTACAATACCTCTGTCCAAACAGTGCTCTAGCCATGGCTATTTCTCCTAAGGAAGAAGGCACTTCCTGGCTAATCTGATGATAGCCTCAGGCTTGTCCCACTGTAAAAATGAATATTGCAATTCCTGCTGAGGATGCAGAATTTTCCATCCCTGTAGATGAAAGCTGCAGAGATGCATACCTGTACTAAATGTGAGAAAAGAGAAATTTGCAACCACTGTGGGCAGAAACCAGGTGCAATCTGAGAACATCGACTGGCTTGCTTAGGAGATGAGGATGTAGGGCACATAATATTTTGTTGAAAAAGGATGGCAACACCACCTATATTATGGCTTGGCTTCTTATGCAAGCTCCCATGCCAACCTTAGATCATTCAGAGACAAGAATAAAAGGTCATAGAGATTTTTGCAATGGCTGCTGTAAGGAGGCTTTGATCCCTTGGGGAAGGATTCCCTGAGACCGATAAACTCCCATGGGAAGCCACAGAAGCATCTGGCACTAGTGTGAGGCTCTCATCACCCTGGGCTGGGTTTACAGTACAGATGAACTTTGGGGGTGGGAGACATGGACCAAATCTATGTGTTTACTTGTTGTTCCCACATCTATGTGGGAACAATAGTAGGAATTGAAGTGTCATGCGCTTGTACAGCCCTGTCACATGCATCCTGGAAGAATTCTTTCAATGAAGGATGCCTGAGGTAGAGAAGTGTTAGAACCTTTGCAATCTTGCAACCGTGATAACCACTTTCAGTTTCTCTGACCGATGCTGTTGCCAAATGGAGCCTCTGGCAAAGTGAGATACCCTCCACACAGAGACAACCCTCTAGGGTTTTGGGCTTGTCGCCCCCTTGACACAGCTCCCAGACACACCCAGTTTGAAGAGCAGCCATTAGCTTCCTAATGGTACTATGGGCTTTGGTTCAAACCAAACACTTGACCCAGGAGAACTTATGACTGATATACTCATTTTGGGTGTGTCAACTCAGACTCAAGGACTCACGCTGTGGGATGGGCATGATGCCCCTCACTTCTCAGATGGAAATGGCATATTCAAGAATGTGACAGACTCCTTGATCAAACTCTACTCAGGGTCCTCTGAGCATCTTCCTGAAAAGGCAGGCCTCAGCCTTGGCCTGTGAGAACTGCAGACTTACAGCAATGACTATTTTATTCTCCCCCAGTGCTAAGAGATGTGAAGGAACATGTCTTAGTCAGCTCAGGCTGCTACAGCAAAATCTCATACACCAGGTAGCTTAGACAACAGAAATTTTTTCTCACAGTCTTGAAGGAATGTGCCAACTAGTTGGGTTCCTGATGAGGGATTTCTTCTTGGCTTGTACACAGTGGGTCCTCACATGATAGAGAGAGAGCTCTGGTCACTTTCTCCTACTATAAGGGCCCTAATTCCATTGGGGGGTGGTCCTCTACTTTCATGACCTTGTCTAAATCTAATTACCTCCAAAACTCCCCACCTCCAATACCATCACATTGGGGAGTTGAGTTTCAACATATTAATTTAGGGGATGAGGTACAACATTCAGTCCATAACAAAACACTTGCATGGTTTTTTAAGCTCAAGGCCACATCCTAGGATGATCCCAGTCGCACTTAATGTGCACCTGAAAAAGTTCAGTGCCACCAGAATTTACTGTTTTTTTTAACCCAAACTTGATAGGGCCCTGAGCCACTCTTGTGGTAATGACTTCATAAAGCTTTAAATTATAAAACCTTTCTCTGCCCCTTTGATATGTAAATCTTTTACCATGTAGGGCTATCTTTTCTATAACCTGAGAGCTGTCTCTCCAATACAAACACCCAGAAATAACTCTCACTTCCTTTCCCTGTGAGAGGGTGGGAGCCCGACTTCCATAAGTTCAGTTAGTGAAACTGGATTAACCAAACCTCTTCTCACTTTTTGGTTAAGGTCCACTTTCCTGACTTTGTCTAAGCCCCCAACATCTCCTCTTCCTCCTCCATCATTCTTTGTTTAAAACACCTATTCACCTCTGCCTAAGTCAAAGCTGAGGTTCAGTTCACACTGGACTCTTTCCTCTAATGTAAAAGATCTTTCTGAATAAAATCCATCCTTGTCATTTTAACTGGTGTACAGCTGAATTCTTCCTTGGCTACCTGGATTCTCTTGTTGAACTGACCTGGCTCTAGAGTGTAAGGATAATGACAATTTGTTTGAGATCACTGCTTGTCAGGGTGCCCATCAATAGCCTATGTGGGTTGAAGTGGAGACATGGTGGGTGCCCGTAAATTCTATTAATACACTCTCATAATTCTCACTCCAATCTTTCCAGAACATGGTTTGTGTGTGAATAGAAAATGACTAGAAAAAGATAAGATTAGCTAATAGAATGAGGCACTCCTTCCTTTCCCTTCCACCCTTCCTCTTTCTATCTTTCTTTCTTTTTATCTATATTCTTCCTTTTCTTTCCTTCTTTCCTTCCTTCCTTCCTCCCTTCCTTCCTTCCTTGCATGCTCTCGCTCTCTCGCTGTCTCTGTCTCTGTCTCTCTCTCTCTTTCTTGGAAGATAACACACCCAGAAACTTGGGAGGGTAGTATCTTCTACCTTGAGATGTATGGGGGAAGGAGGAACATTAATGATCTTTTGGAGCCACCCTGGAGCCTTCCTCAAGAAAGGAAATGCCCTGGTGTTGTTCTCCCAAACTGCTGCAAACCCCTTACATTTAATTTGTTTCTGAGTCCATTACACCCCTTTGATGGCTCTGACCACAGTTTGATCATCAGTGCCCTTAGCCTTACAGAGAAGTTTGCTAAAAGCACAAGGAGCTGGTACTTGCTCTTGCATTTCCCTCACAGACCACCCCTATATCTTCCCTATTCCCATTGTTGGTTAATTCATGAATGATAGATGCCACTCAGATGGATGCATAAACAAAGAGTACAGGTTGCACTGACAGTCCTCCGGAAGAACCTACAAAAACAATGACTAAAATCAATTGTTCCAACCAAATCGGCAATCTTGGGGTTGCTGATTGTGAGGACGTGTGGGAGAGAGTGTCAACCTGTGCCACCCAAGTGGTGGATTTCCCACTTTCAAGGACCCTGAAATTTCAAATAGCACTTTCTTTTTAAGGGCACCATATATTCCCTTGAGACAGTAGATAGTCATTGTGTGGAAGTCAGCCATTAATGTGTTTCTTTCCAGAAAATATGATGACCTATTCCTTAGGAATGGTCATGAGACCTCCAAGTGTTTAGGGAAATATCACCAGTATGTCAGGTAGACCTCAGATGACTGTGAAGGGCTCTTCCACATGAGGCTACCAATGGTTATTTGGGGAAGTTTTGTGGAGGGATTACTTACTTGAAATTTAGGAACACAATACAGGCGATTATTTCTAGAATGGGAGTCATCCAATTAGAAGAAGTGGTACAAATCTGTACCTGGTATTAAATGACCAAGTGGGCAGTGATGACCTGAACTTTGAAAGACATTCAGTTCCATCTCAGCTCCCTGCCCAGGGTCATTAGAGTCATGAGTTCCTCCTTGTGGGCTGGGGAAGAGTCGGCACAGTCACTAATACATTTTGCTGCACCTGCATTGGTGCCAGAAGCCAAAGAAAAGTGTCAATGTAGAAGCCTGGGAGAAGCCACCCGGCATTCATGGGGGAACTCTGACGGTCTACAGTCCTTGTTCAGCTGGCTGTGTTCAGGACACTGAAGCATGTGGTTGAGGTCAACACTGAAGGCTGGCCTCATCTGCCTACTTGGAGTCCTTTTGATGGCTTCCTTAATTGGGTACTGTCTGAGACAGATTGAATGGATTTTGTCCCGCCCTCTTGAGGTCATATTAATCAAAGTGGCTGGCAGAACGGCTTATTCCTAGGAAATTTTGCCAAAAACCAAGACACTGCAGAAACAAGCAATGTTTATTATCAGAAGACAATTCCCCACGGGCTGCTCATATTTCTGCTTATCTTGCAATAAAATAGAGGTACTGACTGCCTTTGTTCCATAATATCTTTGTTCCAAAATGTCAAGGATGTTTTCATAGTAATCAGTCTTGGAAGATAGAGATAGCATCTCCATCAAGAGCAAAGGGCATGTTTATTTACTGGCCATTATGAAAGAGTTATGTCTCCAAAGCTCGGATTCCTCTCCTGTAATGCAACCCACTGTATATGTTTGTATCACCAAGACTCTCACGCTGTCTGAGGGAATTAGGGCTTGCGGAAACAAGAAAATGCTGGTATTCTGGCTCACTACTATTTTTGTGAGTCATAATGTCCTTTATTTCCAACCCAGGAATTTTATGTCTCAGCCAATATTCATGAAACTGGAAGCCTATGGTTTCAGCTTTTAGGTAGGGTAAATTAGCAAACCCTTTACAGTTCTTGACATATGTTTGTTTTCTGTAATTTTTTTTCTATGAAGTCATTTCAACACTTTTTATTTATTAGCTAAGTAGGAACAGGACAGAGTAATAAATTGGGGCTTACAGGGAGGTATTAAATATTAAAGAAAAAATATGTTCTTTAGAAATTTATCATATTCTACATACATTTGTTAATTTATTTAGTAATTAATTACTAATTATATACAGTTGGTAATTCATTTAGTAATTAATTACTAATTGCTAATTAAATATTAATTACTAATTACAAATATGGATTCTCAACCATGCCCTAAAAGTTACGGGAATACATGTTTCCGTGGGGTTAAACACACATATTGTTTCACTTACTTCATTGTGTTAGAGTTTTTCTCAACCAATTAGTAGAGCTGAGAAAAGATAAACATCCACTACTTTGCATGTTTCCCTGACTGCTAAAGTAGACTTACTTCCCTCTGGTTGGGAAGCACAGAAATCTGGGCTGGGGAGATAAACTATCAACCTGGTATGCCAACTTCAGGTCATCTTGGCTTTACTAACCTCTGTTTCTTATTTCAGCCACTACTCCGTGAGGGATTCACCCAATTTTACTCAAATGAAATATGACAACACGTTTCCATATGCATCTCACCAGCCCGAGAGGTTCTCATTTGACGCGTAGGCACATGAGACCTTGGGAGCCTCGGAATGGGCATATGTGAGCATCCTGGGGTAAAGGGGACATCATGCCCTGCAGGGTAACCCTTTGACCAGCAGAGTCATGAAAGGGCAGATACATTTGTTCCCCTTTCTCCCTCCACACAACCCATCCTATGGAATATCCTGAGACATTGTTCTTATATGTTGTGCTGGGAGAGAGTCTGATGAAACTGAGCACTTGACAGATAACAGGTGATAAACATCTGGGAAAGGTGCCTTTGTTTTGGCTCACTCCTCATTCCCAGAGATTACACACCAATATCATGTGAAAAGGATTGTGAAAGAGGTAGTATTTAAGTTGAGCGAGGACACACACACATGTTGGTGTATGCAGATAGGCAGGAAAGCCAGAAACAAAAGGTGATTCTAGGGGAACATCATTTTCTTTCGAGGGGAAAGGAAAAAGGCATGGGTAAGAAATGACAAGTTGAATTTGACTGCAGTGTTTCATGCATAAAAGTCAGCCAGGGTAATTTTGCACTGAGATTCTGGCCATTTTGATGGGGAGATTTGTGGTTCCATTATGGAAACTACATGGCAGATATGACTGTAAGCACGGTGTTAAGGGTATCA
This sequence comes from Cryptoprocta ferox, assembly GCA_028646485.1. Lineage (NCBI taxonomy): Eukaryota > Metazoa > Chordata > Mammalia > Carnivora > Eupleridae > Cryptoprocta > Cryptoprocta ferox. The sequence continues at coordinate 4,329,862 of CM053567.1, forward strand.
AGTTGAAGTTCAAGCAAATGAAAGCATTGAAAAATGAGGATATGCGATCAATAAGGATTAACAACAAGGGGAAGAGACGTCCTCTTCAAAAATCCAACCCCTTTTCTGTCACCTTATGTTCAGCCTTGTTATTTTCAAAGAGCCAAGTGATTCCAATGTAAATCTCACCGGCCCCTCTGGGTTCAGTAGTTGTCTTCCATTAAGTTAGTGTTGTTCTGACCTGTCCTGGTAACACAAGAAGGTGGATAGAACAGGGGTAGTGTGTGCCACAAAGTGGCTCTGCACACACTTGCCTGAGTGGTTTTTACTCAGTCACGTGAGGATAAAGAGGTGAACGGAAATAGAAACCACTCACCAGAAGAGCGATCGTGACCAGGGAAGATAAAAACCTGGCATTTTAGAGATGGTAAGGAAGACAGGAGATTCAGTAAATATACATCCAAACTTAAACCTCAAACTAGTAACACATGACCACAGAATAAGGAAAAGCAAAAGGCGTATGGTAGAATTAAAAGAAAGAAAGAAAGAAAAAGAAAAAAGAAAAAAAGCTAGTAAGCAAGCAAGCCTTGGGCCACAGGAAAAGTAACCTATACATGTATATTCAACTTCATTAGTAGACAAAGACATTTTTTGTATTAAAAACAAAAAAGCAAACTGTTTATTACAGCTTTGTAATGTAACTTGAAGTCCGGAATTGTGATGCCTCCAGTTTTGTTTTTCTTTTTCTTTCTTTCTTTTCTTTTTTTAATTTTAAACTTTATAGTTTATTGTCAGGTTGGTTTCCATATAACACCCAGTGCTCTTCCCCACAAGTGACCTCCACCAAGACCATCACCCCCCATTACCTTTCCCCCTTCCCCTTCCCCCCTCAGTTTGTTTTCAGTATTCAAGAGTCTCTCCTGTTTTGTCTCCCTCCCTCTCCCTAACTCTTTTTCCTCCTTCCCCTCCCCAT
>CM053567.1:4331313-4408194 GCA_028646485.1 Cryptoprocta ferox
AAAACGAAGCAGACTAGCATACAGGGAACAAAAGCACGCAAATGCACAGACAAATCAAACAAACAAGCAAGCCTAAAGGGGAAAGAAGTAAAGAAAAGGAAAGGAAAGGAAAGCAATTAAAAGAAAGAAGAGAAGAAAAGAGAGAAGAAAAAGAAACAAAAACAAAAAGAAGAAAAAAAAAGAAACAACAAGGTGGGGACAGGGACAGCGAAAGTCTGAGGGCAGTCCAAAAGCATACAACCAGTCAAGAGGAGAGATAAGAATATGCTACGGGATATATATCTGGATGGCAGCAGAAAAGAAGGAGAAGCAAAGAAAAAGAAAGAAAAAAAGAGAAAAAAAAAGGCAACTCCCCTGTGCGGATGGGCGTGGTCTGGCGTCAGGTCAGGTCTCCGGGGCTGCTGTCTCCGAGGCCCGGCCTTGGTGGTTGCGGGGAGAAGTATGGCGCCGCCTCCAAGTTTTGCCGGAACCAAGCGTTGCAACCGCCCTTCTGAGTCCAATCTCCCTGTGCTGCGGGAGAACCAAACTGTATTCTCCAAGCTCCGCCTCGCTTCCAAATCCCAGTCTGTGCAGTTCTACACCGTCACCGGGGATGAGATGCGTTCCCGCTGGCGGCCGGCCTCCCCGCCCGGCTTGCGCCGCCCTTTTCGCGGAGCCGCCGCCGCCGCTGCCGCTTTTCAAGGCGCCTTTCTTCCCGCCACCGCCGCCGCTCCCGATGCAACTTGGAGTGGATGCAGGTTCCGCTGCGCCCAAGGAAGAACTCGCCGGCCAGATGGGACGGATTTCTCTCCCGGCGCCCGGCAGTTATATATGGGGAGACGGGCGAGTTTTTCCTCCCTTAGAGATGGTTCTAGGTGCGTTTTCCGTCTCTCTTTCTCTTCCCCTGGTCTCTCCGGGGCACAGCGCGCTCTCCCTGTTTTGGGCTCGGGGGCTCCTTTCTCTTTCTTTCTTTTTTAAACAATTTTTTATGTTTAGTTTTATTTTTGAGAGAGCGAAAGAGACAGAGCATGAATGGAGGAGAGTCATAGAGAGACGGAGACACGGAATCTGAAGCAGCCTCCAGGCTCTGAGCTGTCAGCACAGAGCTTGACAGAGCTTGACACGGGGCTCGAACTCACAAACTGTGAGATCATGACCTAAGCCGAAGTCTGATGCTTAACTGACTGAGCCACCCAGGTGCCCCAGTTTTTCTTTTTCAAGACTGCTTGGCTATTCACAGGTTTTGTTGGAGCTAGAGAGTCTGATGCTAAAGAAAAATAAGTCAGTCAGAGAAAGACGAATCCCATATGATTTCACTCATATCTGTAATTTAAGAAACAAATTGAAGGAACAAAGGAAAACAAAGAGAGAAAAGAGAGACAAACCAAGGAACCATTCTCTTATCTATAGAGAATAATGGTTACCAGAGGGGAGGAGAGGAGAGGATGGGGGAAAAAGTTATGGGGATTAAGAGAGCTCTTAACTATGTAGAGCATGAGTAATGTATAGAATTGTTGAATTACTATGTGTACACCTGACACTAACATAACACTGTATGTTAACTGACTGGGATTAAAATTAAAATCTTAATAAAATTAAAAAATAGCAAATTGTTTTTAAAATATAGTTCTAGTAGGTTTGACACCTGAGCAAAGTCTCTTTCTTGCACTAATTTTGGAAAGCCATTTGCTAAAATGTTTTGGGAAGCATTAAAAGTATTTCATACTCAACTCACATTATTCAACTCCTAGAACTAAATACCTATAGCTAGCATTTATTAAATGCATACTGTATTTTAAAATGCTATGCTGATTGTTTTCTGAAGGTTATACCTTTCCATCCTCTCCCACCCTAGAAGGTATGTAATTTCTCATCTCCAATTTACAGACCAGAAATAGAGCCTTGGTGATGCTAAGTAATTTGTAGAAATTCAAATAAATTTTAAATGATGGTGTCAGGATTGTATTCAGAATCAACAGAGGGCTACATATATATTTTTTCCTTTGGAGTATTATGAAGGCTTTACAAATAATTTTTGTTAAGTTTATTTATTTTGAGAGAGACGGAGACAGTGCAAGTTAGGAGGGACATAGAGAGAGGGAGAGAGAGAATTCCCAACAGGCTCTGTGCTGGCAGCGCAGAGATGGACACGGGGCTTTAACTCACAAAACTGGAAGATCATGACCTGAATTGAAACCAAGAGTTCAGACACTTAACTGACTGAGTCACCCAGGAGCCCCAGTCTTTACAAATCATTTTAATGGAAAAACAACTAAGAAAAATGATGCAATATTCATAATAGTCAGTTCTGCTATACTGCTTGCTTTGGAAACATGAATTTGTTCCAATAGGATTAAAATCTTGGGAACAATGTGAGGGTAATAGGAGTTTTATGTTTGTTTATGCTCAATTTCATCTACAAGACAGACCAGCCAAGTGTGGAAAACCACACCATGAACTGAGCTGCATCAGAATACACAGCACAAAAGAACACACACATCTTCGACATCCACTAGCTGTAAGTAGGATAACTTTGGCTCAGGTCATGATCTCATGGTTTGTGGGTTCAAGCCCCACATGGGGCTCTGTGCTGACAGCTCAGAGCTTGCAGCCTGCTTAGGATTCTGTGTCTCCCTCTGCCCCTCCCCCTTTGCTCTCTCTCTCTCTCTCTCTTTCTCTCTCTCTCCCTCTCTCCCTCCCTCTATCCCCCCCTCCCTCTCTCTCTCTCTCAAAAATAATCAAACATTAAAAAACTAAAAATACAATTTGGATCTTTTTGAATGGAAAGAACCATGTTTACTGAGGTATTATGTATCCTGTAATCATTAAACATGTAAAATCGTGCCACTACTTTTATTAGATTCCTCTCTGTTTTTAACTTAGCTTTGACAAAGTTGTTCAGTGGTATGATCCCAGCCCTATTTCCCCCTTAAACTCTGTTTTTTTTTTTTTTATTGTATGATTTTGCATAGCACGGGGACATTTAGGAACACCTACATTACATGATAACAGAACTGACTATACAATGTTCACAGGGAAGAGGGATATGAAATTTTATACATGGTGTGTTAAATCTGTATATACAGTAAAATAATGAAATTAATTACATCAAAATGTTGAATGATGATTTCCTGGGTGTTTTGATTTCCATAAGGTTTCATGGCCAGTGGTATTTCTGGTATTCCTCTTAAGGATTCCATTTACTTCACCTTTTTCCTTTCTCTGTTAAATCTGCATTATTTTCATTGTACAAGAAAAATTAAGGTGGTCTGCAATCTTAATTTTTAGTAAAAAGACATTTTATCTTCTAGTAATAAAAGTAAAATGCTACGTGACCCTATAGCTTAAACAGCAGTGATGTTTATATTTTAAACTATCCCTATATATGTTGTTGTGAGAGAATGTGTCATTATAAATTAGTATGAAATATTATAGAAGAAAACAGTGGTTCGAATTTGGAAATCATATGAGCACATAGGAATGAAAGTGACCTTGGCTAATTATATGAATATGTATGTGGGCTACTACTTGTTTGATTTAAAATTATCACTGAGCCCTCAGTTACAAACATTATAAGATTTCTGCCATGATATCCTGAAATCTAAGAATTGAATCTTATTCAATATTTTCTCCAGATTATTTTCTTACAAGTTACCCAACTGGGAATATCTTAACCTAACACAACTTGAAAATAAATGTTATCCTGCAAAATTTTCACTTGAGCATTGAAAAATGAGGTGTTTTTCTTTTAAAGGTAGTGACCACTGAGGATGGAGGGCTGCTATTGAGTCAAATAACTTACTTTCAGGTGACAAATAAGGCTCACTAGTATCAACCAGAATCCCCATCCACCTAAAACTTAAGTAAAGCACATACATGGTGGTTTCTCTACACTGTACTTTGCTGTGATTTATCATGGACAAGTCCCCATGATCTCCAGTTCTGATGTCCTCAGAATGGGTGGTGTGGTTCAGAGAATGTGATGTCTTTGCGCTAAAAGCTTGAAGCCCTCACATCAGAAATTGACTTTACAAGGTTAAATGTCTCTAAAAAATGCATCATATTAAATGCTATCTAAGTATCCCCTTAAAATGACTGATCTTTAGAGTCCATTCTCTTGTTCTTTTATATGATGTCAAAAATATCTTACTCATATCAATATTTCTTGATTGCTTTTACAGGTAGTGGGTTGTAACCTTGGTCCAACCTCCTGTAAATTTAACATTGAGATCAGAGAGTACTGTAGTGACCAGGATTTATTTTTATGCTTCCTAAGACACTACTTTAAAAGGTGATCTTCACCTTCCCAGAAAGCACCCAATTGAGGCTGAATATGTATTTTCACTAGGCTTGGGTGCAGGATCATTTATGCAAGTCTTCTTTCTCATGTATCACTCAAGATCAACAAGTGTTAAATACAACATAAATCAACAATACTCAGGTCCATTACAAATTTCCTTGGGCTCTAAAAGCTCATATAAAATGAGTTGACTGTCATCCAGTGTGAGAGGAAGATAAACCTTAGAAAAGAGAATTATTAACACAAGCCAGTCAAACATGAATTTCAGAGAAGGTTCACAGTATCTCTGTGCTGTATACTAGACGGGTCAGGACCTGCCATTAACTGGTGTGAGAAAATTCCTTGTTTGTAAAATTGGAATAAAAAATACATAATTCCCAAGGGTGATATGTGGCATCATTAAGAGAATGGTGTGAGTGTAGTCAATGTGGCGTCTGTTGGTTCTGCGTTTATACCCATGTAGAAGACAAGGATGGTCACATCAGCTTCAGATGGAAATGTAATAAAACCAAATGAGGTACTGTCACTACACTACCAAAACGTCTCAACTCTAGGATGTTTGTCTAATAAAAGCTCCTACATAGGTTTATGTACATTTGTGAATCATGCCTTAAACTATCACTGATCCTAATCTAGACCCAGGATGGAAATAAAAATAGTAAGCCATTCATTTAACTGACTTGAATGAGTGGTCATCATATTCTAGATAATTTTTTCTCAGCACTGGGAAAAAATTAGTTATTAAAACAATTATAAATGTTTCCATTTGGGGGTTAAATTCTAGCACACGATAAGCCAATGCAAATGAAATTGCATTACTGTCATTAAGACAATGGGGATATTTCAATGGACCATGCTATGGTCTGAATGTGTCCCTCAAAAATTCATGTGTTGAAATCTTCACCTACCAAGGTGATGGTGATTAGGAGATGGTGACTTTGGGAGGTAATTTGATCATAAATGTAGAGTCATCAGGAATGGGATTAGTGGCTTTCTGTTTTTGTTTTTGTTTTTAATTTTTTTAATGTTTATTTATTTTTGAGAGAGAGAGAGAGAGTGCAAGCAGGGGAAAGTCAGAGAGAGGGGGATACACAGAATCTGAAGCAGGCTCCAGGCTCTCAGCTCAGCACAGAGCCTGGCATGGGGCTCGAACTCACAAACCGCAAGATCATGACCTGAGCTTAACTGACTGACTACCCAAGCACCGAGGGATTAGTGGATTTCTAAAAGTGGCCATGGAGAGCTTCTTTGCCCCCTCCACCATGTGCAGATACAACAAGTCTGCAACATGGAAGAGGGGCCTCACTTGACCGTACTGACACCCTGATCTTGGATGTCTGGCCTCCACAATTCTGAGAATACATTTCTATTGTTTATAAGGTATTCATTATATGATATTTTGTTACAGTTGTCTGGATGGACAGAGACAGACCATATACGCAAAACATAAGCATACACACAAAAACAGCGGCCATTGCCACAATTATAGCATCCAGGCTCCAGTTTTAAAAATAGCCCAGTGACAGGTAGCTTAACTCCTCTAGAATATTCAGAGCCAGACAGGAAGCCGTGCGTGGTCAGGATAGAATCCAAAGACACACCTAGAAGGTGGGGGCTGCATGTAACACTGACCCTCCTGGAGAAGGAAGACTTTAAGAAGGTGCCCTCCACACATGGGTCTTCAGGTCATTGAAAGACACAGCCATTACAAGTAGGACTTGACAAAACCATGTGCATATATATATATATATATATATATATATATATGCTAAGTAGTTAGTGGAAGCACACACATACACAAACTAGAGCATATAGTCATAACAGTGATGATAATAATAGCAATAATAATTCTGTGGTAAAATAGAAGCTAATAATTTGAAAACACTGATGGAGATATTTTTAGAGAGAAATATAAATTACCAAAATTAATTTAAAAATAAAATGGAAAACCAGAATACCTTCAAATTCTTTAAGTATCATCCTGAAAAGACACATCAGGCTATAATAATTTTTTTTCCAAAAGTAAGTTTTACCTAAACATTGGAGAAGAGATAATATTTGTGATGGTTATTTTTATGAGTCAACTTGACTAGGCCATGGTAACCCAGATATTTGAATGAAACATTATTCTGGGTGTGTCTTTGAAGTTCTGTATGAGATTAACATTTGCACTGGGTAGACTGAGTAAAGTAGATTGCTCTCCCTAATGTGGGTGGGCCTCATCTAATCAGCTGGAGGCCTGAATAGAAAAAAAAAAAAAAAAGACTGAGTAACAGGGAAATCTTTTTGTCTGACCCTCTTTGGACTTGAACTGAAACATTGGCTTTTCTTGGGTCTTGCTCGAACTTGCTTATTTTCCTACTGAAACTACATCAGCACTCCTAGCTTCCTGGTGGATAGCGGGAAGTCTAGGGACTTCTTAGCCTCTATAATTGCATGAGCCAATTCATTAGAATAATTCCCTATCTATATCATCTATCTATCTATCTATTTATCTATCTATCTATGATTCTATCTATCTAGATACATTTGTTTTTAAGTAGGCTCCATGCCCAGTGCAGAGCCCCATTCAGGGTTTGAACCTACAACCTGGAGATCAAAACCTGAGCTGAGATCAAGAGTCAGATGCTTATCCAACTGAGCCACCCAGCTGCCTCTAGAGAGATAGATTCTAATGGTTCTGTTTTTCTGAAGAATATTACTAATACTGATCTTATAGAAATACATGACTGGATCTGGATAATTCTAAAAGAAAAAAAGATAAAATGGGATAGGGTAGCACACGGCAGAGTAAATGAATTGGCTCACATGGGAACAAAATAGAAAGTGAAGATGCAAAAATCTTAATATTAACAAATAAAATACAACAGTGTGGGTTTAAGTATATGTGTGTCTATGAGAGTGTGTGTGTGTGAGTGTGCCCACATGTCTGTGTATTCCCTAAAGTTGTAGTACAGTTTCAAGCTTTTATAAATTGTACAAAGTTAAAATAACCATTATTTTTATTTAAGATTTAATTATTTATATTTCTTAATCACTTATATGGGTGATATTTTAACAATGTATCTTCAATTCTTTATGTGTTTTCATTTGGAAAGCTTGAATTAGCCCATCTTTGAGATTTCTAATTCTTTCCTCCATTGTTTCATGCTCTCTAATGAATCTTTCAAAGACATTCTTTATCTCTCTCACCATGCTTTTCTCTTCTAGCATTTCCGGGTTATTCTTTTAATTTCTTTCTCTCTGCTGAAATTTTCTTCCTATTTATGCACATTTCTTTCTATCTTTTCTACTATACCCTTTCATACCTTAATCATTGTTATTTTAAATTTGAATTGTAATTTAAAAATTTAAATCATATGATAGCCAAACCCTTGTGTCACATTTGAACCTGGTTCCATTGACCATTTTACCACTTGAGATTTTTTTATCATGTCATTCTTTTCGTTGAAAGTCAGGCATTAGGTGAAGAGCAATGTAGACTGAGGTGAATGATATTTACATCTGGAAATGGCATGTCTCCTCTTGCCAAACCTTTATCTTGGAGGGTTGAATCCATCTGGTTTGGAAGTGTGGTGGATTTCCGTGTCCCTGTGGTCATGCTTATCCACAGTGCAGCACAGACTTCAAATGTTTATTAGCTTAACTTTGTGTAAGATTTGTGTTCCACTGCCCGGGTACGGTCTTAAGAACCTGGTGCTGGAGCTCAGAACTGGTCTGTCCCCATATTCTGCCTCTTCTTCCGCACGCACTGCTGTTACTTATTACCTGACTCTTGTTAGCCCAGGGGGGCCCTGGGAAGGCTCCTTCTACCGCTACCACTCAGCATGAGATTTAGGCAGGTAATATGTCCTTGGGTCTCTGTACAGGTTTTTTAATGATCTCAGGGTATTTTTACACCCCTCCCCAAGAAAGAGGGCTAGGACTTTTTGTTGTTTTCTTTAGTTAGTTAGTTAGTCTTCATTTCCTTTTGCCTGGCTCTGTTGGGTCCTCACCTATTCCCTGAACGTGACAATTTTCTTCCTTCCCATAGGAGTTTCAAGCTTTTGTTCCATTGAGAGGACAGGGAAGAAGGATTTATATGGGGCATCATGCTGTTCCCACAGCATCTGCCCTTTCCCTTCCCAAGAACTGGCCCAAGAGAAACACCTCTCTTCTGACTGCTGACCAATACTACTTTTGACCCAGTCAGGCCTGTGCAGAAGGGTGTAAACCCCATTTCAGCAGCCCCCAAGGACTCTGTTCTCTCACATTTGCCTACGCCTGGCATTTCACATATGTTAAAGATATTGAGTGGAATTATTCCTGTTGGGTGGTAAGGTGTCTGATGTCTGTCCTGGGGAGCAAATGCAATCACCCTGTCTCTCTTTGGAGCTGCCTGCCTTTCCACAGTTTTCAGGTTAGTTGCTTGCCTGGTAGCCTCAGCTCCTAGGTGGGTTACAGAAAAGTTGTGATTTTATAGATTATATAGCATTTTTAAAAGATTATGCATATAGTAGTAAGAGCCAGAACAATGCTTTATTCTGCTTTTCGCACTCCAATGGAAGTCAAAATGTTATTTCTTTAATAAATAATAGCTTTTAAACATTTGTTAGAAAACCCTAAACTTTTCTTTCAAAATTGATAAAACTTCAAAATAATGTTTTAAAAAATGTGTACCAGTTATAGGTTAGAAGCTATTAAAGCTAAAAACTACACATACATACATTAAATTACCAAATTACATCTGACTTTACCTCAATTTCCAAATAATTATCATCCTGAGGAACTGGGGGTTAGAATTTCAACCTATATTTGCAGGACAAGATTTCATTCATAGTGCATACTCACACATACACAACTATGGCAGGGTTGTTTCCTCTAGGACTGCAAAGATGGTTCCATATTAGATAACATACCAGTACAACTCATTGCATTAATATTCATATAATCATCTTATTTGATGGTGGAGGAATCATTATATTTGAATTTACACGTCCATTTTACAATGATAGATACTTTATCTAGAACAGATTACTATAAATCTTTCTTTTTAAAAATTTTTAAATTATTTTTATGTTTATTTTTGAAAGAGAGAGAGACAGAATGTGGGAAGGGGAGGGGCAGAGAGAGAGGGAGACACAGAATCCAAAGCAGGCTCCAGGCTCTGAGCTGTCAGCACAGAGCCTGACACGGGGCTCAAACTCACGAACGGTGAGATCATGACCTGAGCTAAAGCTGGATGCCCAACCGACTGAGCCACCCAGGCACCCCTCTGTTTAAAAAAAAGTAATGTTTATTTATTTTGAGAGAGAGAGAGAGAATATGAGCAGGAGAGGGGCAGAGAGAAAGAGAGAGAGAGAGAGAATCCCAAGCAAACTCCACCTTGTGAGCACAGAGCCCAATGTGAGGCTCAAACTCACCAACCATGAGATCATGAGCTGATCTGAAATCAAGGGTCAGATGCTTAACTGATTAAGCCACCCTTCTAGGTGCCCCTAAAAAACGTTCTTAAATAGCTTATTATTTATGAAACTTTAGGAGCACTGTCACTATGATCAGAAGGAAAAATGTCACTCTTAGTATGATATATTTTTCTGGAGTTCTTAACACATTTCAGTTAAAATAACAGATCAGTGTAAAAGTTAAAAATGAAGAAACACTTTCATTAATTCACATGATCATATATATTTCCTAGAATTTTATGTAGACTCATCACAATGTATAAATATATGTAGTCTTTTCAATGTCAATCACACCTCAGCAATGTATAAAAAAATAATTAGGGGCTTAATTAAGGAGACTGTCACTGACTACAGTTCTTTTATTACACAGATTATAAAACAGCAATTAATAAAATAAAACCAGCAATAAAAATAGAAACAAAATTAATAAAGTCTTATTTGCTACAAATGATTATTATTTATGGTTTTACCATCAGAAAAGCCTGAGTGAGAACTGAGATTCAGAATCACAGAATGCAAATAAGAAACAAGGACCAATCTTTTACTATAAATAGCTGTATCTAGAAAGAAATACTCACTAGCATTCTAACTGGATAGTATTGTTTAGTAACTCTAAGCATCCGTTTTTTTTCACATGTAGGTGTAATATTTCTGTTTTATATATTTAAGGGCAAACACACTGTAAGAAAGTACATCCACTGTACTATGTAGATATAATTTGTCATATTCTTTGCTGCCTTCCTAAAGTCTAAAGATCAACCATAAATATTATTCAAGAGAAAATTGATTTTGGCAGATAGAACTAATTTTGTAGCTACAATGTTAGCATCCAGGTGTGTACTTTTAAATATGACACACTGTATGATACAGAACTCTCAATGTTTGACTTTGAGTGGGTTATGAGGCTGTATCGAGAAAAGCTAAGAGGCTGGAAGGTGAACTCCAGGACACAGACCATGACAGAGGCATTGGCTGTGCTGAATGCCAGGACCTGTTGTGTTAATTATGTGCAGTGGTCAATTACGCACACCAATGATCCCCTTTATTGCTGCAGAAAATCAAAAATTTCAACACTTTATTTAGATCACATACAAATCAGGTTGATCTTGAGTAAGAGCATCTTTGAATATGAAGGACAAAAAAATAACCCTTTAATTACCATGTTTATGTCTCCTTTTTTAGTTACCCACAGAAAGTAAATATACTTAAGCGCATCTTAGCAATTATAGCCTGCTTTTCAGACTCTGTTTAATTATGAGTGAATCAATCAATATGCCTCTATTCACTGCCTCATTTCAATACTTTACACCAGTTTTAAAACTGAACACTTCCCATAGACGTGGGCTTACATCTCCTGCTTATACAGTTATCCTAACGCTTAAAGATGATTAAATAGAAAAGTGCGTCATTCTTTGGTACTGTCCATGGTACTGGCTTTTCCCCATGCTATTTAATGACTGTTCTTTTGTCTATGCCCATCACACAGTCATTCCTGCATAAAGAAGTCATGATTTCACCTGCCTGCTCAGAATGACTCTCTGTCATATGCCTCAATGCTCACAATTTCCCTCAAAAGAGACCAACACTCACTCACTCTTTAAAGCTGAAAATTTAAAAACGAAAGAAGTTAGTGTATGATGATATCTGCTGTGCTGCAGGGAAACTACTGATGACCTTGGACCCAAGGGGTGTCAGTCTTTTTTGGGGATTCAACATGAAGTGTGGGCTTGTGCCCATTTTTCCCATATAGCAACTAACTTTTCCATCATGTTTAGAGTCCTATGTTGCCATCCACACTATCCTCTCAAAAAATAAGCCAATATTATCTGAAGACAAAGGAAAACAAGTTCTGATGAGGTTGTGGACAAGAAGGATACTCCTGCACCCTGTCGGTGTGATTGGGTAAATCAGTAAGAGCCATTATGGAAAACAGTACTGAGGTTCCGTCTAAAGTTAAAAACAGAACTACCTTATGATGCAGCAATCTCACTTCTGCGTATACATCCAGCAGAAATGAAGTCACTATCTCAGAAAGACATGTGCACACTCAAGCTCACTGCAGTATTATTCACAACAGCCAAGACATGGAAACAACCCAGTGTCCATCATCAGATAAACGGAGAAAGAAAACATACCATATACAATTATTCAGCCTTTAAAAAGGAAGGAAATACTGCCATTTTTGAAAACATAGATGACATTATGCTATACGAAATAGGCCAGAGGACATTTGTGAAACCCAGAGGACATTGTGCTAAACGAAATAGGCCAGACACAAAAGAAAAATACTGTATGATCTCATATGTGGAATTTTAAACAGTAGAACTAATTGAACCAGATTCTGCAGTGGTGGTTGCTGGAGGCTGGGTGATGGGGAAGATCAGGAGAAATGGGTCACAAGGTAAAAACTTTCAGCTATAATATTAGTGAGTTGGGGGGATCTCATGTACAGCCTGGTGACCATAGTTAATATAGTGTGTGTGTCCTTGAAATTTACCAAAATAGATATCTCTTAAGTGTTTTCATCACCACCAAAAACAAAACAAAACAAACCCAACAAGGTAACTATGTGAGGTGATGAGTATATTAATTAATTGATTGTGATAATCCTTTCAAATGCACATGTATATTAAATCATTATGTTACATATCCTAAATATATAATTTTATTTTTTTAACTTTTATAAAAAATGTAACATTTATTCATTTTTGAGAAACAGAGACAGAGCATGAGTCGGGGAAGGGCAAAGAGAGAGGGGGACACAGAATCTGAAACAGGCTCCAGGCTCTGAGCTGTTAGCAAAGAGCCCAATGCGGGCTTGAACTCATAGACCATGGGATCATGACCTGAACTGAAGTCGGACGTTTAACCAACTGAGCCACCCAGGCGCCCCCCTAAGTATATAATTTTAAAAACCTTCTATGCTATCAAAAAGTAAATAAGCCAGGATTACAAAGTTTTCTTGGACACCTAATTTGGAATCATTTGTTATTAGAAGCCAGCTTTACTGATGAACTAGACCTTAACATTTTTGAGCCTTATGATTCCAGGTTTCTCCCTAATATGCTGCTAGCCAGAGTTGGTACGTTCCTAAAATGACCTATCAATAATTATGGTCACGAAATGCAAAGGGAAGATATTAAGATACAATAAATATTAGGTCAAATAAAGACATCTGCCTTATAAAATATATACCCAGCCAGTCCTTTCCCCTTATGTCCAGTGAGTGTCTAAGTATTGTGTACGCGCACTGTTGATTTCCAATCAATATTAACAGCACTTCCAAAGTTCACATTATTTGACTGATACCCAGCTATTATTTTGTTGTTATTGTTCACTTCTTTCTTTTTGTTCTTCTGCAAGAAGGAAAGCATCTTCTTTGTTTATTCTCTACTTACTAGGGGGAAAAAAGTAAAAGGAAACAAAAATCTTATCTTGTTCTCTTATCTTAAATGGAGATAAGAAGTCTCACATATGATGAGCAGTAAAGTGTCTGAGATCATTTAGCTTGGGTGTTTTTTGAAATGGAGTAAAATCCCAAACCTAATGCTGTTTCCATTACTATGTTGCTACTATGCTATCGAAAGCTGACTTTGTACAGATCACGTGTGTTTTATTGCTGTCAGTGTCCTGCGTGCTGAAACAGGGAACGACTGGCGAAAACATTGGGAGAAAACTTACAGGGTCTCCAGTAAGTAGCTCACTTTCAGGAAAATGGTACTTGTATAAGTGTTGTGATGGCCCAGAGATAAAACTGGATCCATTAGTCAGGATAAAGCAGAATTTTTTGTCTGCCTTGGCTTTGATATCGATGGCTTCTACCAGTATGTTCCTACAAGTCCCACCATCATCCTGAGACCACCTGCTAATAAATTGTCCTTAATTAAAAATATACATTAGCACAGGCCTTCGACCTCTGACATTAAGATTGCTACTACCTCTCTCACTCCACATTGTAATGACTAACCAAATTGCTCATGCTCTGGGCAGAGCAAACTTTATTCTTTCTTTGATTTAAAATCAACTTAAAAGCCAACCTTAAGTCTGCAACATTTTGGTAAGTTGTTGTGAATCCCCCAAATGCAACAAACAAATAAGTAAAACTTCTACCGGAGAACTGCCAGTGTGACCAAATTCATTAAGAGGACACACTGAAGATTTACGGTTAGGTGAGAGAAGGCTGAGGTCTAAACTAGCAAGCATTTGAACTGGGAGAATAATGGATGGAAAATTATCCTTCAAGACAAATATATTATTTATTTTATTTTTTAAGTTTATTTATTTTTGGGGGGAGGGGAGAGAGGAGGAGAGAGAGAATTGCAATCAGGCACTATGCTGTCAAGGCAGAGCCCAATGTGGGGCTTGAACGAGATCGTGACCTGAGCCTAAGTCAAGAGTTAGATGCTTAACCAACTGAGCCACCCAGGTGCCTCAAGACAAATATTTTACTCCATCACATTATGTTACATACCATGGAATAATCACACTGTTTAAACATACATACAGTAATCATATCCTACAACACCCATGTTTTTAACACTTTTAACTTTTTACACTAAATATGGAAAACAGCACTTATTATTTTATTTTATTTTATTATTTTTAACATTAAAATTTTTTTAATGTTTATTTATTTTTCAGAGAGAGACAGAGTGCGAGCAGGATAGAGGCAGAGAGAGAGGGAGACAGAATCCAAGGCAGGCTCCAGGCTCTGAGCTGTCAGCACAGAGCCCAACGCAGGGCTCAAACTCACAAACTGTGAGATCATGACCTGAGCCAAAGTCAGATGCTTACCCAGCAGAGCCACCCAGGTGCCCCAGCACTTATTATTTTATTCAACCATTTAATACTGTAGACATTGTTTCCTACTTAGTGTGAAATATGTTCAGTAATTTCCCAATCACGTACAAACACACATGCATGCACATGCATTCTTTTCTGTCTCCATAAAATGTTAATGCATCTTTTTATTATCAAAGGTATTCTAGAATCGAAGATCCTTAACCTGAAAGATCTAAAAATTTGGACTTTACACAAGTAAAACCCACATTTTTCTTGGAAAATGTAACATTTTAGACAGACACTTAACATTAAACAGGCTGTTTCTTGAATGATGACTGAACCACCATGTAAATGACATGCTGAATTCCAACAAACAGGTAGACAAGGGGGTCACAGAAAGACAGGATTAAATCTGTCCTTTTGAAAAGTTCTAGCGTATATTAAATAAATTGAGAAAACTGAACAGATGCATTAATAATGAAACAGAGAAATGATGTCTGAATTTAACTGTGCATCATTTTATCTGTTCTTTTAAAATAAAGAAACAATGGTACTGCTCTTAATAAAAGGAAAGTATTCCTTTGGGAAAGAAAAAGAGACAAGAAATGTAGCTGCCTTTGAAGTAAGTAACTTAAAAAGGTGATACAATGTACGTTTACCTTTACCTAGAAGCATTTTGAATTGACATTGTGACTTTTTTTTTTTAAATATCAGTACATAGATACTGTTCAGATAAAAGTCTGGGGTGGGGGTAAGTAAGTAAGTCTAACACAAAAAGTCAGAAGAAAATTAGTATGAAGGAGACAGTGGTAGGGTACAAAACATTAGAGACAAGAACCCGATGGAAGAGAATAATGATATGGCTGTGGCAAGATAGTTTTCACACACATAGTTGCAATTTCACGCATGCAAAACTAAAAGTGAAAAAAAAACAACTCTTTTTTGCAAAATGTAGTCCTTAAACAATGCATGCAATGTACAGCCGTCATATGAAAGCCTAGTTTTTCTTATTTTACTGGTTTCATTCCTTTTGACGTAGGTTACAGCAAGGAAAAGAAATCTTGGGATAAATGGTTTATAACTTTGCTCTACAGTTGTTTGTCAGCATTTCCCACCACTACTGGGTTACTGTTATAAAACAGTTTTATTATGCTAAAAATTTGAAATCATACATAAGATGATGTGATTCTGGGAAGTGCTAAGAAATAATCTTGACTTCAAACCCTACTTGTTTCTTTTCTTATCTTGTACATCCCTTCCATCAGGAAGTGGTGTAATGCTTTTGCTGCTTAGGGCTGTTACTTCAAAAGAACTACCAGGGGCTTGGTCAGTGAAGCCTCCAACTCTTGATTTTCGCTTGGGTCATGATCTGAAGGTCATGGGATCCAGTCCCTCTTTGAGGCCCATGTTGGGCTCACACTGAGGGTGGAGCCTGCTTGGGATTCTCTCTCTCCCTGTCTCTCTTCCCCTCAACCACTCGTTTGCTTTATCTCTCAAACTCAATAGATAAGCATTAAGGAAAGACCTACCAAAGTTTTGATAAGGGAATGCACTAAAGCCTATGGTTTTCAAGGGCTAGAAAACCACTGTCTTATGGAAAATAAGGACAGTCTGCGAAGTTATATGTGGACCTGGAAGACTCCAAAAGAAAGACCTGCACAAGTATTATTTAGAATAGATGTGAACTGTTGCTGTTTTGTGGAATTTGGCTGCAGAAATCCTTAGAGCTGTATTCCAGTGCCATCATCAGCTTGAGTTCAATAGATTCTTGAGTCAAAGCAAGTCTGTAAGTGTTTGCCAGGCAGACTTGAGGATGAAATAGTCTACTGTGGTCAGGACCATGTAATAGAGACATCGATGCAGTGCTTTACCTTGGGGCTGCAATTCCCACTTCTCAGAGGAGGTTGGCTGGGCAGGACCCAAAAGGATTCTACCATAATGCATGGACAGATTGTTAAAGTCACATCGCCTGAGTGGAAAATCATGTTTCCTTGCCTCTGCCTGTTTCTTGTTAGAAAAATATATTCTTTTTAAATAAGTCAAAATCTTTTCCTGATTTCAAAAAGATAATTACTTGAAATGCTGACTGTAGAATTGAATTATGGAGGTTCTGGATCAGAAATATATTGCCTACAAACTCAAGAAATAATGCAGCATACCAAATCAAAAAACTATGAAGTGAGGTCATTTCCTTATGGTGATTTCAAATATCCACTTGTCAGATGAGAAATGTGAAATGGACTCCATTCATAAATTAGAGGACAATCAATGCAGTCATATTTGAGTAGCTGTAATTAAGCCCTTTGATTTCTGAGAATGTTCTATAACCTAGATATATACATTGGCTCAAGAATTGCTTCCATCTCAAGGCTATTCAAAATATGATTTTCAGCTAGTCAAAATAAGGTAACAGTTTTTTAAATGTGTTTTCTTACTTTAATAACAATACATGTACCTATATTAGCACCATGGAATGGAGTTCATTTTAGACAGAATCTTACAAGTATGCCAAAGTTTATATCAAATGTCTCAACAAACCAACTTACTCTTAAGTCATCAATCACTGCCAATATGGAGTAATGGATTTAGTTGAATGTGTGTGAATCTTCCAGAGAAAATAAACATCCTGCACACATTTAAAAAGTGATCTTTATTAAGATCTGTACCTTATCTGTACCTTATCTGATATAATTCTATTTAAAAGTGACATTTAAATTTATACCAACAGCAACAAAAATAGAATTCTGTAAGTGCAAAAGATTAAAACTATAAATTAAAACTATAAAACATTATACTTAAATCATTTCTTAATTTCATTTTAAGAGTATGACTAGTCTTATAGGTTTATTTAAATGCTATCTATTTGACTGGGAGAGGCATGTTACAACTTTATGTTCTGTGCATTTTTCTCAAAGGTGTCTGAAAGAATTCTTCCATAATCAGTTCTGGAAAATGAAGTAATCAAAAGATCCAGTAGGAAGATGGAAAGACGTTTATTTAATTGATGGAAACACTACTCACACAACAGCTACGGCATACCATTCTGTATAGTACATGGAAAAACTCCAAGTTTGGTCTAGGACTAACTTCAGAGTAAGAGTTTAAGAATGTGGACCTTTCATTATTATTTCATGAGCAGCCCTGGGGATGACACATTACACTGTTATGTGAGTGCCCTGAATTTCTACACTGTGAACCCCCACTAACAGTGTGAACACATTTTAAGGAAATGTTTATTTTATCCTTTATTTTAGGAAAATAAAGTCTGCAAGAAAAGACTTATTCTCTGAACAATGAACTGTGTAGAACAGGTATAAATGAATTATTTTCTTCTTTTTAAGTTTATTTATTTATTTGTTTGTTTGTTTGCTTATTTATTTATTTATTTAAAAAGACAGAGAGAAAGAGAGCAGGGAGGGGCAGAGAGAGAGAGAGAGAGAGAGAGAGACAGAGACAGAGACAGAGAGAGACAGAGAGACAGAGAATCCCAAGCAGGTTCCACACTGTCAGGCCAGAGCCCAATGGAGGACTTTATCTCATGAACCATGAGATCATGACCTGAGCCGAAACCAAGAGTTGGATGCTCATGTGATTGAGCCACACAGGTGCCCCCAAATGAATTATTACCAAGACAACATTTCACTTCAATATAAGATATCTGGTTGGATTATCAACCCCACCAAAATAACATTTTTTCTTCCACAGTTTAAATGTTCTACTCCAGTATTCCTGATTTGTGGAATAGCTCACAGCAAGAGTCATCACTCCCACAAAAATCCTAGAGCTGCTAAATGAATTCAAGCCTGGTGAATGGGCACTCTAATGCTCCTTGATAGTTGCATTGTATAATCTGTGTGCAACAATTTCTGCAAAGCCTGTCACTTCTGTTGGCACAAATAGCTCATCTTCACCATGGGAAGAAAAAGACATTGGTCAATAAGGTGATTAGCTAAGAAACCTTCCACCAGATGACAGAAGGCTTCATATGCTTACTGGTTTCTCAAACTCACAGACTTTGGATACTCTAATTGCTGTTTTTATTAAAAAGTGAATAAAATTCATTCTAATGTAGTTTTTTTCTCTTTCTGACTTACAATTAATCACTTTGGAGAACATTTATTATGATATATGATTAAGGGTTGGCCAGTGGGTTCCTGAATCTTACCTAATACAGTCCTAAGAAAGTAAACATTTCTGTATCCACTCCTCACTGGATCCAGAGATCATAGGAAGAGCCAAAGGAAATACACAAAAAAGCTCTGTAACACACAAAAAAAGGGATAAGGCTCACTCATTTTACCACATGACTCTCACATGGCACTGATTTCCTAGTAAAATGAATAAAAGTCAAGTCTTCGAATTTGGGAATTAATTCTGCAAAAGAGGAATATTCACTTTCGCATAGTCCATGTATACTTCACACAACTCCCAAGACAAGGTTTCTTAGATTTTTATATAAAGATTCAAGTCCTTTTTTAAAAATTTTTTTAATATTTATTTATTTTTGAGAGAGAGAGAGAGAGACAGAACATCAGCAGGGGAGGAATAGAGAGAGAGGGAGACACAGAATCTGAAGCAGGCTCCAGGCTCTGAGCTGTCAGCACAGAGCCCGATGCAGGCCTTGAACCCACAAACTGTAAGATCATGACCTAGGCCGACGTCAGATGCTTAACCGACTGAACGACTCAGGCACCCCAGTCCTTTTTTTTTTTTTTTTTTTGGATGATGCACCCTTTGGTCAGGCTCCAGCAGGGCTTTGCACATGATCACCACTCAACGTTTTCAAACAACGTTTTCAAGTATCAAGTGGAAATCACTGGCGTGTGCCATCCAAGAGATAATACCTTACAGAAATGTCACATGCGTATCCATTCATATGTTTAAAAAATTCTCTATGGAAGTGATAGCTTGGATTTTTCTAAAACTATCCATTAAAATTAGAATGAGTGGATCTTCCCCACTGAAAGCCGTCTGTGGGCATGGATACTTTGGTCCCCATAGCTTCTCTTATGTGCCTCAAAGTTTGCTTAAAATGTGCTCTTTAAAAAAAGTTTCACATCTTTGCTCACTTCTCTAGGAAGATTTAAACCCTGTCTTCTCTTTACATTGTAGAGCTATTCCTTTGGCACAGCAGCTGGGAAGCACTGCGAGTATCTGTCTCTGCATCTCAGCTCCTCCCTCAGACCACATTAGACTTTTCCAACAGCAAGTCCTGCCTCTGACCTGCTTCAATTACGATCCTACTGAATAGCCCCATAGCTGTGGTTGTGGGAACAAGGAAGGACATTGATAATTTCTATGATGACTGTCCATACGAACCAAAGTCCTCCCACGTGGCAGGAAACATGCTACATGTTTACTCATATACTCCTCAGAAATATTACTCTTTGTGAGGTAATACTGTTTTTCCCCCAGTGCATGAAGGAGAAAACAGAACAGTAGGAACCACAGAGCTAGGAATCGATCCAACCAGTCTGCAAAGGCTCTCAATCACAGCACCACACTGCTTTATAGCCTTTTGGAATCTGTCCTGAATAAATGAAGATAGAAAGCGCATGTTTATACTGATGGATTTGACTTGAACATTGAGATCCTACTTGAATATCATCTTCTGCATTGGGTCTGCCCTCTGTCAGGCCACTTTCCCATTATGGGGAATTCTAACCTCATCTTCTTCCACATAGTTCAGATGGGGGCATAACACTCAGCATGTGGTTTTGCACTTACTATCCTAGACTGTGAAAATCTCGAGGGCTGAGAAACTGCTTTTCTTCTCTGGATCACCAGTGCCTTAATATATATTTGCTGAAATAATTGGAAAAAATTAAGTAACTTCAATATTCAATCATTAAAGTGCACGAAAATGCAACTTTAGACATCACTCTTGGTCTCATTCCTCTCTTAGGCTGGTGGCTATACATAAGAACTATCTAGAGAGCTTTAAAAACAACAAACTCCATGAATGGGCATTCTGATTGCATGAGTGGAGGCCTGAACTATGTAATCAAAAAGTTCCCTTGAAATTTGAATGCAAAACTAGATTCTGTGATGGTTCTGGTGCTCTGTATTACTCTTTATTTATGTATATTCAGATTAACCCTAAATGCTGGGGTGGGGGGAAGCCTCCAGAGAGAGTCAACCTTGCCCATACTAGAACTTGGTGTTCTCTTTTTTACAGACTACAATTTTCTAGTATTGTTTTGATTTTTCATATGGGTGCCATGTATAGCAGCAGGTGCATATGGGCATTTAATGAGTATTTAATGATATGCTGAGGATGATTTAGTGAACTGGACAGGTAACATAATGAATAATAGCTCAAACTTTTGAGATGTTGACTCTAACATTGGCTACCTTCCACCTAAGTAACTTTAATAATCTGGCAGAGTTTTTCACAGTATTTTAAAAATAAAAGGTGCTGTGTTGTTTTGTTTCACTTTCCAATGTGGTCCATTTTATCCACATACTTACTGTATCAGTTTACTCTTGCTGCACAGCATATTAACTCCAACTGAGCACCTTGAACCAGCACAAGGTTATGATATGAGAGTTTCCTGGGAACAGGAGCCTGGGCATGACTTGGTCTAATAGGTAGGAATCAAACTGTCAGGCTGAGCATTTCACTTGAGGATCTGAGTGCTCTAAGCTCATTGAGATGGTTGGTAGCATGTTATCCCTGGTGCTGGTAGCACTGGGATTCCAGCCTACGCACTAGCTGTCTGTTGGAGATCATTCTCTTCTCCTTGGGCCACACAGACATGCCTCCTATGACTCCCATGTAACATTTACATCAGGGATTTGCTTTGTTCCAGGCAAGTGTGAGCACATCTGGTTGACTTCCAACCCCCTCCAGGCTGCTGTGTTTATCAGGTACCTTAATCATGGGAGTGACTCTTGTTTGCCATTAAGAAGCAACCGAATCAAGGGAAGTAATGTTCAGATAACTCAGATTCAGAGGTTGTGTCTACACTCAAGGGGAAGGAATATGCAGGCAGTCCATAACCTGTGTCTGGAATTGTGGATGCTGTCAGAATTCTGCTTTCTGTGCTTTCCTAGGAATCTGTACAATTCCAGAAGCTCCAATTCTAATCCTTAGACCTACTTGTCATTAAGGGTCACAAGCTTTAATTTTTACATACCCTGATTTTCTTCACTTCAACAATTTTTAAGTAAAAAGTACAATATTTAATTTCCTTCACATCTTGGTGGTTGTTTTTATTTAGACATTCTAACAATAGCCCTTGCAGAGAGGCTTGGAGGTGTGGAATTCTAAGGGACCAATGCCCTTGAGCCACACTGGAGTAGGTTTTTGTTTGAAATACAAGAGATCAAAAGAAAAGCAGCTACTTAAAGTTTTTCTATAAGCCCATTTGCCAACACGAGAAGATATTAATCCTCAGGGTTATAAAATCCATAAATGATTTTGATTTCTTCTTCTTGCAGAGTGTGCATACATTAAGAGTTTATGTGATTATTCTCTATCATTATTATATTTTACTAACTCTAACCTCCAGGGATTTTTCTCACCTTCAGCATTTGAGGCTCAGCTTTTCCCCCCAACAACTTGCTATGCTCTCATTCTTCTGTTTTCTATGCTGATGGTTCAGCTAAAGGAGATCAGCTCCAGGTCTAGTGGCTCAGCACACAAGGCCCTGGGGCAGCATGCCCGAACCAGAATGTAAGACCTGCCACTTAAACCAAACTTGTGCTTTCTTTGTGTGATAGTACAGAACCTATCTTTCTTGGCTATTGTGAAAGTCAAATGTGTCAATACTTGTAAAATATTTGGGACAGTGCCTAGCACATCATAAGCATCACATAAGTGTTTACAGTTATTCTAAGCTTATATTCACATACTCTTCACTTTTATCTCAATGTCAGAGTTTTCCCCTGCACCCTGCATCCTTCTTCTGTGCACTCTTACTATTTTGAACACATTGAATTAGCTCTTTATCATCTTTTATGATCAGTGCTGTATCCTGAACATTTCTTAGTTATCCTTCAGAAGTAAATTTAATTTTATTCTCTGCCCAGTCCTCCATCTCAAAACTTAAATGTTCTTATTTTTATTTACATGACCATGTCTAACAATTCAAATTGTGTGTGTGTGTGAATGTGTGTTTGAACCATTATTTTTCCAATATTGAACTTTCTACAAAAACAACAAACTTGTAGGCAATACATAACAGTAGTCCCAATGTCTTCCCAATGACACCCACTGCATACTTTTAGTCTCCATGCCGAAACACAACCCTTACATATTTATTTTTAGAGAAATGCAATAATATGATTTGTGCTTCTATGAAAGCTGCTTTTTCCCTTAACTTTACAATAGTGCACTTTTAAAATTTATTTATTTATTTTTGAGAGGGGAGTGGAACAGAGAGGGAGAGGAAGAGAGAGAATCTCAAGCAGGCTCCACACTGTCAGTGCAGAGCCTGATGTGTGGCTTGAATTCATGAATCCTGAGGTCATGATCTGAGCCAAAATCAAGAGTTGGATGCTTAATGCACGAAGCCATCCAGGTGTCCCTACGTTGGTGCACTGCTATGTGAAATATGAGTATATATTTATATATTTCTTTTGCTGAGTGGTATCTGGTTGTGTAGGCATAATGCAATGTAACAATATGCTATTATCTGGTTGTTTATGATTTCTAACACACATGTGTATATGCACACACACACATAAATCCAGACTGATCATGTGTGTGTTCTATATGCTATACCTTAGATGCCTCTCCATCCTGGAATGTTTCCTGAAAACCAGGAAACAGAAGTGAGATTTACTGTGAAGTGAATCATTAAGATTTTCTGCATGTTGTTACATTTTTACTAAAATATTCTTCCAATTCATGATCTGATGACAGTATGCATGAGAGGCTGTGTCACCTCTCCCACACCAACACTGAAAGCTGTCATTTGAATTCAGCAGTAGTGGTCTCACTTCTCAAATAGGCCTTGTACTTGGTTACCTATCTCTCCCATCACCACACTAACTAACACCTGACAGGATGCTAAAAAGCACCCTAGCTCATGACACAGGAGGAAGTGATAGATTGAAGGAAAGTAGTCGTATACAAAGTTTCACATTTAGTGCAGGTTAAAGAGATTCCAAATGGATAAAGAAAACTGATCTAACACCATCATCATACCTGAAAGAAAAGAATAAGCCAAATGTTGCAAAAGATTATACAATTTTTTTCAAATCTTGTATTTATAAGACATGAAGGCTTTGAAATGAAATATTTGCAATTTATAACATCCTTTTCCTTGAGAAATTTCCTAGAAAACTTTGTCTTTCTGTCTCTCTCTTTCACATCTCACTCATGATTTTTTTTGAGTGCTCTTTTATCATTTCCAATATCCTTCTGGGATAGTGACTTAAAGAGTGATTTCTAAAATATGGTAAGATAACATAGTTTTCTGTGGGAGAGATTGTGCATTTTAAGTATCTGCTTCTTTTTGTCTTTATGCAAGTTCTCTTACAAGATTTGACTCAAAAAAATAGATTCTTGGAATGACGTCAGCAAAATGGTAGACTAGGGCAGCTCTAAACTCTCAGTATTCTATGGAAATACTAAAAAAAAAAACAAGCAAAGTCAATTTTGTTGGAGTTCTGGGAACAGTCAAGAGTTTACATGAAATAAACAATACCTTAATCAAAAAAAAAGAAACATCTTCAAAATAATAGGCACTTTTTCTTGCCCTAGTCTCTCCCCACCCTGGCACAGTGATGACCCTTCTCCCTGTATCCTTGAACCTGAGGTAGTAGAGCAGATCTGCAAATTGTTGTGTAGGACTGCTGTAACGTGTCTGCAGGACACCTGAAGGAAGGACACAAGGGCTTTTGTCTCTGTTTCAACTAACATAGAACTCAGGTAAACAAAAAGGGTAGGTACTGGTCATTTAAACTTAAAAAGCTCAATGCAGACTTCAAATCAAATAAGGTAACAAGAGGTAAAGAAGGACATTTTATAGTAATAAAAGTTCCAGGGGCATCTGGGTGGCTTAATTGGTTAAGCGTTCAACTCTTGATCTCAGCTCAGGTCATGATCTCATGGTTTGTGAGTTCCAGCCCCATGTCGGGCTCTATGCTGACAGCATGAAACCTGCTTGGGATTCTCTCACCCTCTCTCTCTGCCCCTACCCTACTCATGCTTTCTCTCTCTCTCTCTCTCTCTCTCTCTCTCTCAAAATAAATAAATAAATTTTTAAAAGTCTATACATCAAGAAGGAATAACAATTATAAATATTTCCATACCTAATAACAGATACTCACATTATATAAAACAAAATTCTAACAGAATTAAAGGGAGAAATAGACACTTTTAAAATAATGGTTGCAGACTTCTGTTCCCCACTTTCACTAAGGGATAGAGCAGCCAGACCAGAAGATACAGCAGGAAAGAGAGGATCTGGTCCCACAATAAACCAGTTGGACTAATGCACATATGCAGAACTCCAGCTAACAGGAGCAAAACACACATTCTTATCAAATGTCTGGAGAACATTCTCCAGGACAGACTATATATTAGGCCACAGAAGTGTTAATAAATACATATAAGATTGAAGTCATACAAAATGCTTTTTCTGATCATAATGTAGAGAGGCTAGACATTAATAGCAGAAGGAAATCTGGGAAATTCACAAGTGTGGAAATTACACTATCCACCCTTAACCAGCCCATGGGTTAGAGAAGAAAGCACGGAAGAAATCAGAAAATAACTTGAGATAAATGAGAACAAAAACACAGTGTAACAAAGCTAGTGAGATTCACTGGGACAGGCCCATGCAGGGGAGAAGGCCACATGAGGGTGCAGAGACTGGAGACCCCCCCCGACCCCCAGCTAGAAGGGCAGGGAAGGGTTCTCCCCTAGAGCCCAGCGAAGTCCTGCACCCATCACTTGAGAGCTTGGGGCTCCAGGGATGTGACAGAATACATTTTTCTGGCTTTGAGCCACTCAGGTTGTGGTCATCTGTCCTCTCAGGCTCCATGTCAAACCCCTTGAATGACAAGTGGTCAGCTTCTGTCAGAGGTCCAGGGACTTTTCTTTGATTCCTCTTCCTATTACAGCTTATAGCTTCCTTTTTATTTTTCACACTATCAAAATTGTCTCAATTTAGCCACTACTGGCTAATGGCCCAAACATAAGCTCTGATCCCTGAAATCTCGACATCATCATTAAGCCTTTGGCACAAGATTTAAAGTGAAGATGTGTTTCATCTTGCTTCTTTTATGTCTTTGAAGCCCTACTCATCAAAGTGTGCAGGAAATAATAAAGTGGCTATAGACTTAATTGCATTATATTATATGATAAATTCATCTAAATGAAATAATCAGCAATAATGCTACCTATTCAGTCGAATCTGTAATATTTGTATCTCCAAGTCTCTTAAAACAGCTTTATTATAATAGTAAATAAATTGACATTTCCATGTCTCTGGGTGGATTTAAAATTTAGAAAAAGATAGAGAGGTATCTTAATAACCAAATCACATTCCTATTCATGCAATAAGAAATTTTCCTGTGAAAAATATACAGGCTAGATATCACCTACCACAAGTTGGTACTATGCTAATGGAAAAAAATGTCACATTTTCTTCCCCAAATTCAAACTCTGGACCCTCCATTTGTTCCAACAAAATGGACAAAAGTACAAGGAACGCAGTACACACACCTTGTGTTGGTCAAAGTTCAGCCAGGGAGAACAGATTTCATTACAGCTAGCTTAAACAGAAAAACATTAATTACGAAATATTAAATGGCATCCGGAAGTTTTAGGAGCACTAAAAAGACAGATGCTGGACTAAGTTTCCAGAAACAACGCCCAAAGTCCCAACCTGAATATGAGTTTCCAGGTAAGCTTCCGCTCTTCGTGTGTCAGAGGACAACCTCTGCAACACCAGGAAACCATCACTATGGCCTCCGGCTCCAGAACACACTGTGCTGCTTTCAATCCCTATCCTCACAGAATCCAGTTCTGAATTCAGAACCCAAATCACGTGCACTTTGCAAAAGGGTCTGGGAACTGTGAGAAAGAAATGTTTGTTGTTTAAGCCACCCACTCTATAGCATTTTTGTTAGAGCAATCCAAAGTTACTAAGACAATATGCAATCATGCCGTGTGCAAATAAGCCCAATTTTATTTCTTTCTTTCCAATCTGTATGTTTTTTATTTCTCTTTCTTGCCTTACTGCACTGGCTGAAACACCCAACACGGTGTGAAATAAGAGTGGTGAGAGCAGACATCCCTGTCTTATTGTATCATAGGAGAAATGTTTTCAGTCTTTCAAAATTTGTGTTTCTTTTCAAAACTTAAAATTAAGTCGATGTTTTTTGTGTGTTTTTTGGATACTCTTTATCAAGTTGACAAAGTTACCCTTTATTCAGACTTTTCTGACACGTTTTAGCATGAATAAAGTGGTGAATTTTGTTAAAGGCTATTTCCACATTGACTAAATGATTATGGGCTTTCTTCTTTAGCCTGTAAATATAGTGGATTACGTTGACTGATTTTTGAATATTGGACCAGTCTTGAATCTCTAAAATAAACCCTATGTTACCATGGTGTGTAATTCATTTTATATAATGGAGATTTCTATTTGGAACTACTGTGTTAATGATTTTTATACCTACATTCAAAATAGATTTCATAATAGGTTTTGGTCTGTAATTTTTTTTTGTTTAGCTTTTTGTACTCTATTTGTCTGGTTTTGTTATTAGAATAAAATTAGCTTCATAAGGTGATTCATGAATTACTCACTATTCTAATTTCTGGAAAAGATTAAATGGAAGTAGAGTCAATTATTATTTAAAATTATGTTATAAATCTCCAGTGAAATCACCTGAGTTTTATTTTAATCTATGAATTAAAATTCCCTAA
The DNA here is from genome assembly GCA_028646485.1 of Cryptoprocta ferox. Taxonomy (NCBI): domain Eukaryota; kingdom Metazoa; phylum Chordata; class Mammalia; order Carnivora; family Eupleridae; genus Cryptoprocta; species Cryptoprocta ferox. The sequence continues at coordinate 4,358,705 of CM053567.1, forward strand.
TAGGTGCAGTAGGACTATTGAAATAATTTACTTTATGTTGAGTGGGTCTTGATAATTTGAAGTTTTTTTTTCCTTAGAGGAAATGGTTCATTTTAGCAATGTTTTCAAACTTATATGTGCAGAATTGTTTGAGGTAGTCCCTTATTTTTCTACAGATGTTTGCAGATAACTGTTTATTCTTCCCAGTGGTAATTTTTCTACTCTTTGTCAGTTTTGGTAAACATTTTTTTTCTTTTTAATTTTTTAAATAGTTTATTTATTTTTGAGACAGAGAGAGACAGAGAACGAGTAGCGGAGGGGCAGTGACAGAAGGAGACACAGAATCTGAAACAGGCTCTAGGCTCTGAGCTGTCAGCCCACAACCCAATGCAGGGCTTGAACCCACAAACCGCGAAAACATGACCTGAGCTGAAGTCAGATGCTGAACCAACTGAGCCACCCAGGCACCCCTAAACATTTCTTAATTTTGTTAATTTTTCCAAAAAAAATCAGCTCTTTGTTTTATTCATATTCTGGTTGATTTTCTTTTTTTGATTTCATTGATTTCTGCTTGTCTTTTTTTCTTCTGTTCCTTGTTTGCTTTATTTTGTTTTCTTTTATGTTCTTGAGGTGGAAGCTTCGATAATTGATACCATATGTATACTTTATTGTAATGTATGAATTTGCTGCTATAGATTTTCTTCTCTGCTTTTTTATGACTATTGATAATTTTTTATTTTCATTTTCAATCAGTTCAATGTATCTCTTATTATTTTGAAGTATGTTGTTTAGTTTCCAGGTGTTTGAAAATGTTTCTGTTATCTTTCTGTTACTGATTTCTTTTATTCTATTGTGATCATAGAAGATACCCTGCATCAAAATGATTTTAATTATTTTAATTTTTTAGCCATGTGCTATTGCCTAGGATATGATATATCTTGGTATCTGTTCCACAGACATTAAAAAAAATACTTTACAGCTTTTGTGTGGCATATTCTATAAATGTCTGTTAGAGTCTACGGTTGATGATGTTTAGTTCTATATCTTTGCTGATTTTCTGTCTAGTTCCATCCACTGTTTACAGAGGATGTTTATTTCTCCAAATATAATAATGAATTGGTCTATCTTTCCTTTCAATTTTATCAGTTTGTATCATATAGTTTGCAGCTTTGTTGTTTGATGCATACATATTCAGGATTTCTATATCTTCTTGGTAGATTGACTCTTTTCTCTTTATATGTTTCTCTCTATATCTGGTAATTTTCTTTGTTCTGAAGTCTGTTTTATTTGGTATTAATATAGCAATTTTTGCTTTTTTTTAAATATTTGTATTATATACCTTTTTCAATTCTTTTATTTCCAACTGGCCAATATTATATTTGAGGCAAATTTCTTCCAGAAAGTTGGGCCATGTTCTTAATTCACTCTACCTTATATGTCTTTTAATTGATATATTTAGAGCACTTACATTTAATGTAACTGTTGATATATTAGGGTTTATATCTAATAGAAACCCATGTTATTTTTTGTTTTCTGTTTGCTTTCTCTGCTTTTCATTTCTCTGTTTTTATTTTCTGGCTTTCCAGTGAGCTATTTGAAAATATTTTATAATTCCATTTATCTGTAGTGATTTTACGTGTATCTCTGTATAGCTTTTAAATTACAGCTCTAGTTATTATATAATAAATATAAAACCTTTTTTTATCTATTGGTGTCATTTTGCCAATTTGAGTAAAATTTAAAGAAAAACAACTTACCTCCTTGTAGGTCATTTATATTTTCCCATTTATACTTGTCTTAAATATTTCCTCTCTAGCTTTAAAACTTTTGCTTTAATGAACAACTACAGTTTAGAAACCTTAAAAGGAGAAAAACTATTGTGTTACCAATAATTTTGTTTTGTGTGTTCTCTATGCTCTTTCTTCCTTCCTGATGTTCTAAATTTCCTTCTTTCATTGTTTCCTTTCTGTTTGATGTTTTTATTAGCTATTCTCTTAGGATAGGTCTTCTGGTGTCAAAGCTCTTAGTTTTTCTTCATCTGAAAATCTCTTGAATTCCCCTCATTCCTGAAGGATATTTTCATTGCATATAGGATTCTAGACTGACAGGTGACAGGTATTTTATTTCAGTACTTGAGAAATATTTTGCCACATCCCTACAGCCTTCCTGATTTCTGATGAAAAATACATTATCATTTCTATCTCATTGAAAGATTTTTTTGAATCAAATAAAAAATATATAAAATTTCTAAAAAGAAACAGAAAATTCCACTAAGAAATAGAAGGTATAAAATGGAATCAAGTGGAAATTTTCAAACTGAAAATACAACAACTGAAATAAAAAACTCAATGGATGGTCCAACAGAAGAAAGGAGTAAAAGTAAAATGAATCAGAGAAGTTAAAGATATAAAAATAGAAATTGTTCAATTTGATAAACGGAGAGAAAGTAAATTGGAAAGCAATGTAGAACATTGAGACTATAAGAAAGACCTAACATATGTGTCACAACATTCAGGACAGAAAGGAGAAAAAGTGTGAGATTTAACAACAACAACAACAACAACAACAACAACAACAACAAATCAAAGAAATTACAGCTGAAGCCATAATTGACAAACAACAGAAACCTACAGATCAAGGAAGGGTAGCATTCCAAAACAGAGTAAATCCAAATATATCCACCCTAAGACATACCACAACCAAACTTATGAAAACTAAAAGAACTACTACTTATTTTTAAAATTAAATTTTCATTTCCTTTTCTCTAGGAAATGACTCCCAAACCCTTGCCTCCCTCAAAGACTGAAAGATTAGGCATTATTCCTCCAGACTTCCTTATAACCTTAACCATTCCTCAATGGGCCTTTCCATCAATTGGAAATGACTGAAGTTCCAAGAAACAGAATATATGACTCACATTTTCATAAGCAATAGTAACATTTTCTTCTTATGCACAAAAATAGAGAGTTAAGTGGTTTCACTGTTGATGCGAATCTCTATTATGCCAGAGATCTTGGCCAGCATTTTGACAATTACCTTGGCTTTTACCCTTGTTGCAAGACAGGTGCTGTAAGGTGTAGCCCTCTTATCTTTAGATTATCATCTCAGACATGCAGGAGGGATGGGCAAAAAAGGGGGAATTTACTTTCATCATGGAGAAAAACACTTTCTAAAGCAGCTTCCATCGGATTTTCACCAATAACTCACCTAGCTTCCAGGGAGGTTGTCAAACATGTATTCCCCCCCTAGCTTTATTGTGGGAGGCGACAAAGGAGACAGATTTGAGAATGGCTTTTGGAGAGCCAGTCAAGAGTCAGCCACAATCCTAGTGATGCTACACTTGTATTTTCATCTAGCAATTTCTCTTCTACATCAAATTTGTTGAAGATATATACTAAGTACTTAATGTGTGAATTTTTTAATAAACTTATAATGAGTGTCTGGGCAATATTTCTATAATTTTTGTAGTGATTATGGGCCAGATGATGTTCAACCTAAAGAATTAAAACATAGTATTTCACTTATCCTTGTGAAATATAAATTATCATTTTCATTTTTGTAACTAAGGCTACATGAAATTCTAACCTATCCTAGGTTAAAGAGTACATTAATGAAGAAGTCATTCATTGACCCAATTCATTGAATCATTCATTGAATTCAATGAATTCATTGAACAGCGAGATCGTTCATTGCATCCACTTAAATATATGTTTTCAAAGGCACTTTTAGTCAGTATCACTCATTTTGCCCCCAGAGCCTAGCACTGCTCCTCCAGTATGGTGAGCCTTGGTAAAATTAATGAATTTGCGGGAATGGAGTAAATGTCAGGCATGAATTTGTATGAAAGACAAAGACAGAATGAACACAGAATATTTATTTTTGCTTGTTTATATTCTGTCATCCTGTTTAGTATTTAATTTCCTCTCATCACAATCTTATATTTATTCTACAATAATTTTATCATGTGTCCCAGCCAACTCAAAATTGGTCCTCAATTTTCTTATCTCTCCCTAATCCATACAGTTAATATGTACAAGGGTTAATATTTAAAATTTTTTCTTAATGTTTATTTATTATTGACAAAGAGAGAGAGAGAGAGAGAGAGAGAGAGAGAAATGAATGAATCCAAAGTAGGCTCCAGGCTCTGAGCTGTCAGCACAGAGCCTGACGCAGGGCTGGAACGCACAAATAGCAAGATCATGACCTGAGCTGAAGTCAGACACTTAACCGACTGAGCCACCCAGGTGCCCCTAAATACAAGGCTAATTTAAAGAGTATTCTTGTTCAGTGGATTTTCAACTAGAGACAAAGAGGATCTTATTTTTAGAGTTTCTGCAGCCTCAATCCAGTTCTAATTTCTATCCCAAATGCTTTTCTATTAAGCCTGAATGGTTTTATTGCACAATTGGATGATACAGTCACTCATCTGGCTTTCATTTTAAAGCACTCAACCTAATAATGTATCTTCACAAAAGGACTGAGATATCTTTCTTTAATATATTGGTATTTTTAGAATCAATCAATATATTTTAAATTAATAAAAATTATAAATCATTAAAAAATTTTTAATGTGTATGTATTTTTGAGAGAGAGAGAGAGAGAGAGAGAGAATATGGGAAGGGCAGAGAGAGAGGGAGACACAGAATCTGAAGCAGGCTCCAGGCTCTGAGCTGTCAGCACAGAGCCCGATGTAGGGGCTTGAACCCTTGAACTGTGAAATCATAACCTGAGCTGAAGTCAGAGACTTCACCAACTGAGCCACCTGGGCACCACCAAATTATAAATCATTTAATATTTAATCTCAATTGTTTATATTAGGAGCTGTGCATTCCAGCATGGCCATCCTGGCTAAGGAATCACAAAACCTCCTTTACTATACTTCTCTGATCAAAATTATTTAAGCCTCACGTTTTTCTCATTTACTCTGAAATAAAAGCCTAACTTCATTGAGAAACACATTTTCTCTCTCTCATGAGTAGGGATCCTCACCATCATTGCATCTTACATGTGGGTAGGAATTTCTGAGAATAATCCTGAGGTGCGATGCAGGATCACTGTCTCCATGTATATTACTTTATTGACCATTTCTGGAAGCACAAACAAGTCTGAATTGACAAAGATAAAATGATCATCTTTCCACTCAAGTGTACCATTGACAGAGTACCTCTGTGTTCCATCCCCTACCTACTTTGTAAGAATTTGATGTTCACCATAATCAGCTATATTTACCAGGAAAGCCCTTGTCAGAGCTCACCTCATGCCAAGTACACATGTGTTCGGGTTTCCTACATGTTAAATGGCAATGAGCCCACAGCTTTGTTGTGGCTCCTTAGGCTGCATGCAATTCATCACCTTCATTCCTCAGAGCACCTCTATTGGCCAGGGATGAGGAAGACACCTGACTGATGTGGAACTCCCTCCCTTGCACCTGCTACCTCTGTACTCCTATTTCCTTCCCCTTTTGGGTGGTAGTGCCTCTTACAAGACCCATGGCTTTCTTAATTCTGCTCAAGAAGCCACTGCCCTCCAGAGGTGTGTGTCCATACTCCTGACACCTTTGCCCCTCCCTTTGCTTCCAACACTTTACCCAGTTCCTTTCTTCTCTCCTTTCCTTTTCTTCCTTCCCTTTCATTTGTTCACTAGTGTGTGAAAGCAGAAGGGCTAATCACTCAAATCGCCCTGATGATAAATTCTCATCATGTGAAAAGTCAAGTTAAAACTACATGAAATAAAATATTACATGCCACAGGGGCCCCTGAGTGGCCCAGTAGGTTGAGCACTGGACTCTATGATTTTGGTTTAAGTCATGACCCCAGTGTCATGGGATTGAGCCCCACTTCAAGCTCTGCACTGAGCATACAGCCTGCTTGAGATTCTCTCTCTCCCCCTGCCCCTCCCCCACCTAAGTGAATGCACTGTCTCAAAAATAAATACACATTTTAAAATATATTATACTCTACAACACTAACATTATCAACCTTTGACTTTATGAACCAAAATATTCAAGAATAAATCCAGTATAAGCAGGACTCACTTGAATTTTAAATAGCAAATCATAAAGTTAACAAGAAAAATACAACTTGATGCTTAAAATTACTGTGGTAATATTTTAGTTTTAGGACTGTGATTGCTTTGAAATAAGCCCTGAAATACTATCAGCATTTTACCATGAAATAAAGCATTTTTGTAACCAGTAAAATTAGACATTTGTTAACATCTTGGCTATGTCATTTTGAGATTGTAAAACTGGGACAATTCATTTAATCTCAGAATTTTAATCTATAAAAAGATGAGGTAGTAAAAGATAATATCCCTTGTCTTTTTTAAACTATTACATATTAAATCTTTCATGATTTATAATCTTCAAGGATGTGAGTGCTGTATTTTTTAAATATGTGTAAGTGAATACGGTGTGTGTGTGTTTGTGTGTGTGCATGTGCACATTTATGGCTCTCTGTCTGCATACATTTGTTTTTTCTCTCCTCTTACTGCATGAAATACACTAATTTGACAAAGTACTTCTCTTTTTCTCAAGAGCTGTGTCCAAGATGGCGAGCCCAAGGTGCTGTTAAAATTTAACACAAGATAAAGACCAGATTGAATGTTTCTTGAGTAGACAAAACCATTTAACATAAGTGAAACTTAGTTTAGCTTATTCTGCAAAACAGGTGAAATTTAACTCAGGTTGCTTCTTGTAAATGTCTCTATGATAAAAGAGACTTAAGTCATCTTTCTAAAATGGTATTATGTAGTCACTTTTAACCAATTCTCTGCTGCCTAAGCTCCAATTATAATAAACTCTCATTGTACTACTAAACAACTCCCTCATTTTCTTTTTATAATCCATCCTATAATTCACGGGATCACCCTAAGCTGTTTTGAAATTGAATACTACAAGTTACTGAGTTGTCTTATATTTAAAATAAACCCTTACTAAATATTAAAAAAAAACCAAAATGAAAATACTAAATAAAAAATAATACTATTTAATTGCAAAGATCTATGTGCATATGTGTGTATATGTATACAATAAATACACATATGTATATATGTTTTTAATAATATGGGATCACGTCATCCTGTTTAAATTCAGAAAATATTTAAGTTAGCATCAATGTACTTTACTTGGAAAAAAAACACTGAAAATGTACTTTCCAATAAAAAAAACTTGACTCAATTATAGTTCATCCCATTATGTTCTTGAAACATTGAAACATTCACCTTGAGTCACAAAAGTTGAAATAAATCACAATGATTTTTCCTTCTGGGATTGGTGTTGCCTTATTCTGTTTAGTCTGAGTGGCTTTTGACTGCCCATCAAAGGTATTTATGCATCCCCAAGTTTGGATCAGCTCATTTTGACCATATGTAAATCATAGATTTTAGATTGAAATGTAACAACATTGTAATGAGGAAAAATTAATCTAATGGAAAGAAGAAAAAATTGTAAGCAAGCAAAATGAGGCTGATAGTAAGCTGATAATTTATTCACAAAGTCTTGCCTCTTATGTCTGCATATTAAACATCCTAAACACAGCTAGTGGGAAGTATTCCTCCTTATTTCCATTAGACAATCTGTTTTAATAATACACCTAGGATATGACTGTTTATGACTTTGTTTATACATCATGGTTTACATCTATATAGGACTAACGTTCTGTGCTTTCCAACCCCACCTAGTTTTCTTTTTTATTTTTTAAACTTTATTAATTTATTTTGAGAGAGAGAGAGAGAGACGGGGCAGAGAGCAAAGGAAGGAAAGAGAATCCTAACCAGGTTTGTCACCGCCAGCATGGAGCCCGACATAGGGCTTGAACCCACTAACCCCAAAATCACGGCCTGAGCCAAATTCAGGTGCTTAACCGACTAAGCCACCCAGGCGCCACCCCCTAGTGTTCTGAATGCATACTGAAAGGCCATGAAGAAATAATAATCTATCTTTACAAGGATATGTAGCTGCTATGCACAGAAAGTCTATATAGTCTAAATTAGAGGGATCATGTTTAATTTATACGCCTCATTTGTCAAATGGTGACTATAATTGATCTTTAAAAATTCTGGAATCTTTTTAAAGTAGATCACACATTTTTATATTTTCTAAATCTCTTGATTTTTTTCATAACTGAGAACCACTGATCTTTCTATTAATAAACACCAGGTCAACAAAGATTAGATGAGAGGTATATCAGAATTCCATTTAGTTCAGATAAAAATAACATGCAACCTATTTACTGTTTCAACTTGGATATAAACATATGCACATTACTTGAAGAATAAATAAATGTTCTTCATTTTTATATCAGAGTAACAATCTATTAGTGATGTCAACTGTCTCCTTCAAAAATATATGTGATTGACCCTGGAAGGGGCCCTAGCATCATGATTTGGAAACTGATCCTCAGTTATTATTGCTTTATCATCTATTGTAATTATTAGGATAATGTGCCTCAATGAGATTTTTTCAATAAAAATTCTTTTGGTTATTTTTCAATATGAAGTACAGTGAAATGATTCAAAGTTCATCCTTTAAAGATGTCCTGGGTGTAAAAGAAAAGAAGTGAAACACTGATTTAATGCCATATTTCCAATGTTTCAGAACTTGCTTAATCATTTGAAAGCCTTGTGCTATCCAACTAAACATAAAATCAGTTTCTTTACCTATGAAATCATGATGATTTTCATTATTTTAAAGATTAAATTAGTTTATTTGTGGGGAAGTAACCAATCAGGAGTAATGCTGTAAGTGTGACATGTGGGACACATTAAAACTTCATCAATGTTTTACCACAGCACGAAGAGAAAGAATTTACCCAAAAGCACTAGTAATGGAAGCTCCAAAAGACAGCACTGTTGTCAAGATACACTGTGTAAGATTCGATATTATCAAGATTATAAACTGGTAAGATCACAATTTGAAATCAGGCCAGAAACCATTCAATAGGGACTTGCCATCTCTTTAAGAACCCCTTGATTATATTATTCCATCTATTAGCTATGGATCACTTATTGGATACTTAGCATCCTTTAATTACAGAGAAAGTGAGAACATAGAGATCTGGGTAAGGAAAATAACCAGATAAAGCAAAATGATCCACACCAACAGCAACCAAAAAATAATGTAAATTTCATAAAACAAATAGAAAATATATTATTTTCTTGCCTCCTCTTATTTCTCTGTTATTTTCCCTGCACAAAATATAATGTAATTACTTGAATACTTTAAAACATATCCACAGATAAACATGGGAATTCTCTCAGAGTCCTAAGAAAAAGTACATAACAATTAGGAAGTTTATTAAATTGGTTTCCAAATTTTCAATATGTTTTCAACAGGCTCTCCCACTGTGTTCATAGAGTAGAGACTCCATGAAAGAATTGGCTGCTTCTAATCTCTATAAATATCAATAGATTAATACAAGGGTTGAAGTAGACATTCAAAATTATTATTATTATTTTTTGGAATTAGATGACTGCAATTTTAATACACAAGAGAAGAGATGAGATTTCATGGATATATAAAGGTTTTATTAGTGTTTTTTTAGGTATTTTATTGTCCTCAGTTGTTATTGCTTTCATTTTTTTTCCATTCACCATGTTCTATTTTATTTGTTTTAGTGCCAGTGGTTTACTTGGACCTAAAGGTGACTTAGAAATCTTGTATTTTCCTTTGTGTGACCTGTTCCTCTCTATTTAACATTTATATCTAGTTGACTGTTAAATCAATAGTTTTATGAGATTAGTTGATTCTTAATTTATGTCCACCTTTTCTGTTATATCTTGGTATTTTAAACAAGGGTTGCTTTGGGCAATTCCTAGAATTTTTCTGAGCCTCATTTCCTTAGTTTTTAACTAAACATTTTGTTTTGAAATGACTGTAGATTTACATTCAGTTGTAAGAAATAATTCAGAGAGATCCCATGTATTCTTCATCCATTTTCTTACCAAAGTTAACATCTTGCCAAACTATAGTTCATTGTCCAAGTCAGAATACTGATGTTGATACAGACGTGATGAACATTTCTATCACCACAAGCATCCCTCATGTTGCCCTTTAATAAAAATACCCGTGTCCCTCCTACTGCCATCTTTTCTTGAAAACCCCTGGCAACTACCAATCTGTTCTCCATAGCAAAAATGTTATTTCTGGAATGTGAAAAGAATCATACAGTATGCAAACTTTGGGATTTGGCTTTTTTAGTTCTAAAGCATAATTCTTTAGAGATTGATATAGGTTTTTCCATAATCAACGGTTCTTTGGGGGAGGTTTATAGAATGGGAGGACCCTAAGATCACCTCATCCCATGAATACAACTAGATAATACTCATATCATACTAAATAACCCAGAAAATGATCTGAAGAGTGGCACAACAAACTCCATAACTAAAGGTAGAGAAGAGGCCACATCGAAGAAGGTAGGAGGGGTAAAGATGCAGTCTGGAAGCAAACTGGACCCTGGCCATCCATGGTGGGAAGGGAGTCAGTGGTGTAGAGAAGGGCAGAACAGACTTTCACACTAGGAAGCCCCAAAATGAAGAGGACAAATCTCCATAACATTTGCCTTTGAAAGCGAGAGGGACCAAATTTCATGAGTTCTTAACAACCACCAGGACATAAAGCATGGAATTTTTTATTTTTTAATTTTTGTTGAAGTTTATTTGCTTTGAGGTAGAGAGAGAAAGAGGGTGAACTGGGGAGGGGCAGAGAGAGAGAAAGAGAGAATCACAAGCAAGCTGCACACTGCCAGCATGGAGCCTGACATGGGGCTCAAACTCACCACCAACTGCAAGATCATGACCTGAGCCAAATCTAGAGTCAGATGCTTAACTGACTGAGCCATCCAGGGACCCCTGAAGCCTGAAATTTTAAAAATCAGCTGGCTGGGCTCTGGAAGAGCCTGGAGGAATTTAGGAAGTAGGCTTCCCACCCTTAAAGAGACATGATGAAAAACAGCCCATGCAGATATAGCATAGAACAAGCAGTTTGATAAATGGCTAGAACAAAGGGGAGGGAGAGTAATTTGCTCAACTTAGAGCATGGCCCAGAGAGTAAGGGATCATGGGGAGACCTCTCCAGGTACAAAGGAGCTACAGGCACTATTTCCCTCCCCCACTCCCTCCAGTATAAACAATGCCCACCTTCCGGATCTAGCTGGTTTCTACACAATATTCCTTACCCGATTTGCTTACACCAAGCCCCTCCTTCTCACACTTCAGGGATCCATCCTTCCCAGTCATGGTGGCCTCACTTCTGGTGCTACAGGCCCCCTCCCCCAGAGGGCCAGCACAAAATCTGCAAACACCACATCTCCTGACCTGAGTGTTCTCTGGGCCCTAATCCAGTGGCAGTAGGGGTAGGTCTTATTTTATAAGCAGACCACTGTGTACCTTGCTGAAATGTGTCCCACCCCAGCTAGGGACCAAACACTGCCCACAGTGGACAAAGAGAGCCTCCAGACTGAAGGAAAGAAAGGCCACGACTCAACAGCAAAGCACATGTAACACACATAGGAGACACACCCTAAAGCATCAGACCCTGGAGAACAGGGGCATTGTATTCTAGGTCACTATAGGACGTGTTCTTTATAAGGCTACTATTTTTAAGAGCAAGAGAAGTAGCTGATTTTCCTAACACGTAGAAATAGACATGAAGAGTTAGACAAAATGAGGAGATGGAGAAATATGTCCTAAATGAAAAAACAGGATCATACACAGCAAGAGATCTAAGCAAAAGAGATATAAGTAATATGTTTGATAGAGAATTTAAAGTAATGATCATAAAGATATTCACTGGACTTGAGAAGAGTGGAGGACATCATTGAGACCCTTAACACAGATTTAAAAAAATCAGAAATCAAGAACATAGTAAATGAAATTGAAAGCACACTTCATGGAGTAAACAGCAAGCTATATAAAGCAGAGGAATGAATTCATGACCTAGAATACAGATTAGTAGAAAGTAATCAAGCTCAGCAAAGGAGAGGGAAAAAATATGCAAATTGACAGTCTTAGTGAACTCAGTGACTTCATCAAGTGTAAATAACAATCACATTATAAGGATTTCAGAACTGAGAGAGAAAAGGGGGCAGAAAATTTATTTGAAGAAATAATGGCTAAAACCAAACCTAATCTGGTGAAGAAAATAGATATCTATATCCAGGAGGCACAAAGATCCTCCCAAAAATTCAACCCAAGAAGGGCCAAAGCAAGACACACAGTAATTAAAATGGCAAACAGTAGTGATAAAGAAAAAAAATCAAAGCAACAAGAGAAGAAAGTTACATACAAGGGAAACCCCATAAGGTGACTGGCAGATTTTCCAGCAGACACTTTGCAGGGTAGAAGGGAGTGGCAGGATATATTCAGTGTGCTGAAAGGGAAAGAATCTGTAGACAAGAGTATTCTATCCAGCAAGGTGATCATTCAGAATAGAAGGAAAGATAAAGAATTTCCCAAACAAACAAAAACTAAAGGAACTCATGATCACTCAACCAGCCCCACAAGAAATGATAAAGGAAACATCATAAGTGAGAGTATATAAAATAAAAACCACAAAAGCAGTAAAAGCAACTATTTCTGTAAAATCAGTGAAGGGATTCATAAACTAAAAGGATGCAAAATATGACACTATATACCTAAAATGTGTGTGTATGTGTGTGGGGGGGGGCAGGACTAAAGAATGAGTTCAAACTTAAATGACCATTGACTAAATATAGACTGCTAAATGCAGATGATTTTATACATAAATGTAATGGTAACCACAAATCAAAAATCAATAACAGATATGCAAAGAATAAAGAGAAAGGAATCCAAGTGTATCATTAAAGAAAATCAGCAAATGATGAAACAGAGCAAGAGAAGAAAGGATCAGAGAAAATCTATAGAAACAACCTCAAAACAAATAACAACATGACTATAATTACATATCCATCAATAATTACTTTGAATGTAAATGGCGTAAATGCTCCAGTCAAAAGACATAGGTTGACAAAGTGGGTAAAAAGACAAAATCCATCTATATGGTACATAGAAGAGACTCATTTCAGAATGAAAGGCATCTGCAGTTTGAAAGAAGAGGGTGAAGAGGGTAGCAATACTTATATCAGATAAAATGACTTTAAAACAAAGACTATAACAAGATGCAAAGAAGAACATTGTATAATAATAAAGGGAACAATCCAGCAAAAGGAAAATCAATTATAAATATTATGCACCCAACGTAGAAGTAGCCAAATATATAAAACAGTAAATAACAAACACAAAGGAAATAATCGATAGTAATACAATAACAATACTATGGGACTTTAATATCCAACTTGCATTAATGGATAGATCATCCAAACAGAAACTTAACAAGGTAACAGTGACTTTGAATGACACACTGGACCAGATGGATTTAACAGACATATTCAGAATATCCCATCCCAAAACAGCAGAATATACTTTTGAAATTCATATGAAACATTCTCCAGAACAGATCACATATTAGCCTACAAAACAAGTTTCAACTTATTAAAAAATTGAAGTAATACCATGCATCTTTACTAACCATAACATTATGAAACTAGAAATCAACCAGAAGAAAAAAACTGGAAAGAGCATAAATATATGGGGGTTAAATAACATGTGACTAAACAATGAATTGGTCAACCAAGAAATCAAGGAAGAAATAGAAATGATAAGGAACAAATGAGAATGAAAACACAATGGTCCAAAAATTGTTGGGATACAGAAAAAGTGGTTCTAAGAGAAAAGTTTACAGCAACACTGACCTACCTAATGAAGCAAAAATAGTCAAATAACCTAACCTTACACCTAAAGGAGCTAGAAAAAGAACAACAAATGAAGTGTAAAGCCATCAAAAGGAAGGAAATCATAAATATTAGAGCAGAAATAAATGATGTAGAAGCTAGAAAAAATGGATCAATGAAACCAGGAGCCAGTTCTTTGAAAACTATTACTAAAATAAACAAACCTCTGGCCATACTTACCATAAAGAAAAGAGAAAGGACCCAAATAAATAAAATCACAAATGAGAAATGAGAAATAACAACAAACACCACAGAAATATAAACAATTGTAAGAGAATATTGTGAAAAGCTATGCCAGAAAAGTGGACAATCTGAAAGAAGTGGATAAATTACTAGAAACATATAAACTACCAAAACTGAAACAGGAAGAAATAGAAAACTTGAACAGATCAATAATCAGAAAAGATACTGAATCAGTCATCAAAAACCTCCCAACAAGCAAAAACCCGGGAGTAGAGGGCTTCACCAGCTAATTCTCCCAAATACTAGAAGTGTTACTAGCTGTTATTCTCAAACTATGCCAAAAAAAATGGAAGAGGAAGGAAAACTTCCAAATTCATCCTGTGAGTTCAGCATTACCCTGATACCAAAGCCAGATAAAGACACCACAAAAAAAAAAAAAAAAGAGAATTGCAGGCTCATATATCTTATGAACATAGATGCAAATATCCTCAACAAAATATTAGCAAGCTGAATCCAATGATACATTGAAAAAATCATACACCGTTATCACGTGGGATTTATTTCTGGGATGCAAAGGTGGTTCAACATTTGCAAAACAATCAATTTCATATGTCACATCAGTAAGAGAAAGGGTAAAAACCATCTGACCATTTCAATAGATGCAGAAGAAGCATTCAGCAAAGTACGACATTCACGGATTCAACAATGTACAACATTCCTCAACTAAGTAGGTCTAGAGGGAACATACCTCAACACAAAAGGCCTTATATGAAAATCCCATAGCCAACATCATCCTCAATGGTTAAAAAGTGAGAGATTTTCTCCTAAGGTCAGGACCAATACAAGAAAGTCCACTCTCACCAACTGTATTCAACATAGCACTGGAAGTCAAAGCCACAGCAATTAGACAATGTGAAGAAACAAAAGCCATCCAAATTGATAAGGAAGAAGTAAAACTCTCAGTATTTGCAGTGATGCACTACTATTTATAGAAAACCCTAAAGGCTCCATCAAAAAACTACCAGAACTGATAAATGGATTCAGTAAAGTCCTAGGATACAAAATCAATAAATCTGTTACATTTCAATACACTAATAATGAAGCAGCAGAAAGTGAAATTAAGAAAAAAATCCCCCCAAAAAAGAAAATAATCCCATTTACAATTACACCAAAAATAATAAAAATCTAGGAATAAACATAACCAAAGAGGTGAAAGACCTGTATCCTGAAAACAATAAAACACTAATAAAGGAAATTCAAGATGACATAAAGATATGGAAAGACATTCCATGCTCGTAGCTTGGAAGAATAAATGGTTTTTTATTAATTTTTTTAATGTTTATTAATGTTTGAGGGACAGAGAGTGGCAGACCATGAGTGGGGACAGAGAGAGAGAGGAAGACACAAAATCTGAACCGGGCTCCACAGAGCTGGATGTGGAGCTCAAATTCAGGAACAGTGAGATCGTGACCTGAGTTGAAGTCAGATGCTTAACCAACTGAGGCACCCAGGTGCCCCTGGAAGAACAAATATTGCTAAAATGTCTATATTACCCAAAGCACTCTACACATTTAATGCAATCCCCATCAAAAACACAATAGCATTTCTCACAGTACTAGAATACACATTCCCAAAATTTGTATTGAATCCACCAGAAGGTTTTCAATAGTCAAAGCAATCTTGAAAAAAGAGAAACAAAAATGAATGTGTCACGATTCCAGACTTCAATTTATATTACAAAGTGGTACTAATTAAAACAGTTTGGTATTGGCATAACCACAGACACATAGATCAATGGAACAGAACAGAAAACCCAGAAATAAATACACAATTATATGGACAATTAATCTTCAACAAAGGAGAAATGAATATACAATGGGGAAAAGTATCTTTAACAAATAATGTTGGGAAAACTGAATAGCAACGTGCAAAAGAATGAAACTGGACCACTTTCTTTCACCACACACAAAAATAAACTCAAAAGGGATTAAAGACCTAAATGTGAGACTTGAAACCATAAAAATCTTAGAAGAGAGGACAGGTAGTAATTTCACTGACATCAGCCCTGGCGACATTTTTCTAGATATGTCTCCTGAGGCAAGGGAAATAAAAGCAAAAAATGAACTATTGGGATTATATCAAAATAAAAACTTTCTGTACTGTGAAGGAAACTATCGAAACTGAAAGGCAACCTACTGAATGGGAGAATATATTTGCAAATGAGGTATCTGACAAAGGGCTAGTATCCAAAATATGTATAGAATTTATACAACTCAAATCCCAAGAAACCAAATAATCCAATTAAAAAATGGGCAGAAGACATGAACAGACATTTCTCCAAAGAGGACATGTAGATGGCAGATGGCCAGCAGACATATTGAAAGATGCTCAACATCCATCATCATCAGGAAAATTCAAATCAAAACTGCAATGAGATACCACTTCACACCTGTCAAAATGGCTAAAGTCAAAATCACAAGAAAACAACAAGTGCTGGTGAGGATGTGGAGAGAAAGGAACCCTCGTGCACTGCTGGTGAGAATACAAACTGGAGCAGCCACTCTGGAGAACAGCGTGGAGGTTCCTCAAAAAGTTAACAGTAGAACTACTCAACAATCCAGTAATCCAAATATTGGGTGTTTACCCACAAAATACAAAAGCGCTAATTCAAAGGGACGCAGGCACCCCTATATTTATAGCAGCATTATTTACAGTCATGAAATTATGGAAGCATTCTAAGTGTCCACTGTATATATGTATGTATGTATGTATGCATATACATATACAAATATATGGCATATAGTATATATACTATGTATATATATGAAATATTACTCAGCCATAAAAAGAATGAAATCTTGCCATTTCCAATAATATGGATGGAACTGGGGAATATAATACTAAGCAAAATAAGTCATTCAGAGAAAGAAAAATACCATATTATCTCACTCATATGTGGATTATAAGAAACAAAACAAACAAGTAGAGGAAAAGAAGAGAAATAGAGAGAGACAGAGATAGAAACCAAACAAGAGAGACCAAGAACAAAGTGATGGTTACCAGATGGGAGTGGTTTGGTGGATGGGTAAAATAGGTAATGGGGATTAAAGAGAGCATTTATCCTGATGAGAAAAAAAAATAAAACAATAAGAATTAAAAGAGAAAAACATAGTTCTTTGTAATAGTTCATCGTACTCCACGATATCAAAGTGCCATCACGAATCTAAACATCCACTTGTTGAAAGACATCTGGCTTGTTTTCGGTGTTCAGTTATTATGAATAAAGCTGCTACACTCATTCATCTACAGGTTTTGTGTGAATATGTCCTCATTTCCTTGGGAAAAATATCCAGGATGTAACTGGTGGATCATTGCATATACAGGTGTTTTTAAGAACACTTTTAAAATTTAAAAACATGTGTTTTAAAATTTAGAAGCACTTTGACAATTTTGGATTCAGTTTTCTTAATAGTTCCAGGACTATCCAGGCTGTCCATTTTATCTTGGTTGATTTTGATCGTATGTGGTTTTTGAAGAACTGGTCTGTTTCTCTTAAGTGTTAAATTTATGAATAGTGTTGTCTGCCACATTCCTTTATTAATGGCTACGGGTGTGTAGACATACCTCCTGCTTCATTCTTGGCGTTATCTTTCTGGAGGTTTGTCAATTTTATTGACTTATTGACTTTTTCTTTTTACTATAACCAGCTATTTTGTTTTAACGATTTTCTTTGTTGTTTTTCTGATTTCAATTTCATTGATTTCTGCTTTTATCTTACTGTCTCCATTCCTTCTACTTGTTTTGTTTATGTTATCCTTTTTAAAAATTTACTAATATAGAAACTTTACTTTGTACATTCCTTCATATTTTCTAAGTTAAAATTTATTTATTTTGAGAGAGAAGGAGAGCATGTGCATGTGTGCACATGAGAGAGTGGGGGAGTCGCAGAGAGAGAAGAGAGAGAATCCTAAGCAGGCTCTGCACTATCGGTGTCGGGCCCAACATGGGGCTCAAAGTGATGAATGTGAGATCATGACCTCAGTCAAAATCAAGAGCCTGGGGCTTAACCGTCTGAGCCACCCAGGCACCACTGACCATAAACTTATTTTGATATGTCTTGTTTAATTTCTGAGGTTCTAGAGATTATCCTATTATCTTTCCATTACTGATTTCTAGTTTGATTCCATAGTGGCTAGAAGGCATATTCTGAATGAGTTCAAGTCTTAATTGTTTAAGGTTTGTTTTTGGGCCATCTGTCTTATAGCCACTGTTGTTAAGTGGGATATTCTCTAGATGTTAGGTTGATTATGCCAGTTGACTGTGTTGTTCAGTTATTCTATGTCCTTGCTGATTTTATTTCACTGGTAATATTGATGTATAAAGTCAACAAATCTGATTGTGGATTTTTTATTTCCCCTGTAGTTCAATTAGTTTCTGCATCATGTATTTTGAAGATCTTTTATTGGATCAATACACATTTGGGATCCTTATGTCTTCTATATTCATCCTCTGTCATCATTTTATCCAGCAATTTTCCTTTCTTTGAAGTCTACTTTATCTAACACTAATATGACCACTCTTGCTTTTTTAGTTAATGTTTGCATTGTATATACTTTTTCATCCTTTTATTTTCAAACAACCTATATGTTATATCTGTAATTAATTTCTTCTAACTGACATATAGTAGGTTTTTTAAAACTAAATTATTTATTTAAAATTTTTTTTAAAAAACTGTATATATCTAAGGTATACAACATGATGTTTTGGTGTACACATATAGTGAAATTATTACTACAGTCAAGCTAATTAATACAATATCACCTCATACCATATCATATGATATATCATATCACCTTTGTGTGTGTGTGTGTGTGTGGTGAGGACACTTAAGACCTACTCTGAGGAAATTTCAAGTGTTATTAAGTTTCATCACCATGGTGTACATTGGCCTAATCTCACATGTGGGGTCTAAAAAAGTCACTCTTGGGGCACCTGGGTGGACCAGCCCATTAAGTGTCCAACTCTTGATTTCAGCTAAGGTTGTGATACCAAGGTTTGTGAGTTTGAGCCCTGCATCAGGCTCTGTGGAACCTACCTGGGATTCTCTCTCTCTCTGCCCCTACCCTGCCTGCTGTCTCTCTCAAAATAGACTTAATTTTTTAAAAAAATAAAAAAGTCAAGCTCATAGAAGCAGAGAGTAGAATGGTGGTTACCAGGAGCAAGGGTGGTAGGGGGATGGGAGGGGCTATACTGGTACAGAGTTTCAGTCTCACAGGAGAAAGAAGTTGTGGAGATCTAAGGGGTCTCTTTCTCTCTCTTTTTTTTAACCCATGCTACAAATTTCTGTCCTTTGATACATGTAGAGATTTAATACATATATATGTATAATATTAATATATATACATGTATATTAATTTTTTAATGTTTATATTTGAGAGAGAGAGAGAGGCAGACTGCAAGTAGGGGAGGGACAGTGAGAGAACGAGATACAGAATCTGAAGCAGGCTCCAGGATCTGAGCTATCACACAGAACTTGAACCCACGAACCAGGAGACCATGAGCAGAGCCGAAGTCGGACCCTTAATCGACTGAGCCACCCTGGTGTCCCTAGAGATTTTATGTTTAAGCTATTATGTTTAAGCTAGAGCTTAAGTATGTCATTTTGTTATTATTATTTCATTATTGTTTTCTGTTTGTTTCCCATTCCCCTCTTTGGTTTTCTCTTTCAATTTCCTGTGGGTTATTTGAACATTTTTAGGATTCCACCTTGAGGTGGTGTATGGTGTTTTTGAGATCACTTTGCAAGGCTGACTTAAGGCTGTCTCAGGCATTTCTGTGTAATAAAAAACATTATAGTCACTGGTATCATTTTACCACTTCAAAGGAAGTGTCAAACTTTAGTTTTATGTAGGTCCATTTACCCTCTTCCATTTTAAAATGGAATTGACTAATGATTTAAATAATTCATTACAAGTAGGATACCACATTACATTTTGGTTTTACCCATTTCGCTGCTCTTACCATGAAGCCCTACTGAAACCACAGGTAATTGAGAGGTGGAGTGAGGGTGTGGTTTTCCTGTTGGTATTTCCCTGGAACAGGGTGGGTATTGCCCTCAAAATTTTCTCCCTCCTCTGGGGTATAGGCTTTTCTTGGAGCTGTTTTACTCTGTGACTCTTGGTAGTTACAAGTCGGAAGATTCTGCCACATCCTGTCTGGATATTTGGGAGGCAGTAAGGAAACCCAGAAACTTACAACCCATCATTCTTCAACTTACAAGGTCCCCAGCTGTCTGCTTTATTTCTACTTCTCAGCTGCTTTTAATGCTTGTTTGTTGTCTTAGGTCCAGGGAATTTTAGTTGTAAAGGAAAGAGTCTGAGAGGGACCATCTTTTACCACAATCTGAAATAGTTTAAATAAAAATGGAATGGTTACTAAAACTCTAGTTCTTTTTTTCAAATGATATATTTTTTTCAAATTCTCCAATGTTATTTGGTCTATGTACACATTTCAATGCTTATGTTAGTGTGTTAATTTTAATTTTGCTAGAATATTATCTACTTTTTTGTGTTATTGCATTTTTAAAAAGTTGAATGTCTGCATATCTCATTATTATTTTTGGAATTTTTTGTTCTCTTCTTTTATCCCTATGTTAAGTTAATGAATGGTTCATTTTATTTATATCTCTAAAATATCTTGCCAATTTATCATTTATTATTGTTTTTTAATATTATAATTTCCAGGTTTTTTATTTAATTCCCTTCTCCAACTTTTTTTTTGTTTACATAAATACTTTTATCATTCCTTAAGATGTGCTCTAGGTCTTTTATTATTTATTTATCATCTGTTTTGTTAATATTAACATTGGACAAGCTATCCTTTTCAACTGACTACAATTTTTGTTATGACCCATAGACTGTTTTCTTATATTTCCCTTCCTAAGACACTAGCTGCAGTTTTAAATTCTTTGAAGAAGTGATATGACAGTATTTCCCCCTGTCCAGACAGTTTATATTTATTTCTGACCACATTATGATATGTAAAGGGACAACCCTAGGAAATTCTACAGTTTATACCTAAGATATTCTTTGTTATCATGACTGAACATTCCGTGTAAAGCCAAAATATGTTTTCCTTGCTTAGAGATGTAATGATCTCTGTGTATAGCTGACAAATCAAGACTGTTGATGTATACAGCTTCTAACAGCTTCACTCACTTTGTCCTCTAGATCAGTACTACTCAAAGAATGATCCATGAACCAGGGCTGGTGTGTGGCTCTTTGTTACAATCCATGATGAGATAAGTAAAGAAATGGAGAGTTAGTATTTAGAAACTTTTTATAACAATTTGATAGAGAAATTTTAGTTCTATTGCATCTCATATTAAAAATTATTTTGATTTCCTAACAATTTTTCCTGAATTTATAAATCATCAGTCCATAATAAAAGGATAAAAGGAACACCTAGTTCTTTACCATAGGTAATTTCAGAAGCACTCTCATTGATGTCTCTGATTCTGAAAATGTCATATGAAAAATTTAATAACACTGCATGTGTATTATGCTTCCCTTTCCTTTCCAAATTATAGTATTGGGGTATTTGTTCCATACCAAAGAGTTATCATGCCCTTTGATGCATTCATTTTTATAAATTTTATATAACCATCATAAATTTGCTCCCTAATTATTATGTAATCTTCACCTTCTGTACTTATAATCTTAAATTTCACCTTGTCTGAAAATAATGTTGCCTTTCCTACACTCTCTTGTCTGGTATTGATTTCTCCATGCCTTTATTTGTAACATTAAAAAGAAAAACACTTACTTTCCATTTTTAAAATATGCTTATTGTCCATTAACTGAGTTTTTTTTAAAGTAGTACAGAAACGTTGCCTATCCTAACCCAGCTTGACAGTCTATATTTTAAAAGAAGAATTCATTTCAATTATAATGTAACAATTACTATATTTGGCTTTTTTCTTTCTGCTTTAACTTACATTAATCATTTATTTATTTTCCTCAGTTTCCTACTTCTGCTGGTTCTAACAAGGTGCTCTTCATTTACCTATTTTCTTTGTTTATTTGAAAGCTCTATTGAAATTTCCCATTCCATTAGTAGCTGTTTTACCTTTTCCTCATGAAAAATCTCTCTACCATCATGTGAAACACAATAGCAACTCTTTCCCCATTAACATTCTCTGTGCCCTGTCTTACAACTTGTTTACTTCACCCCTAACAGGAGGGCTTTGAACACATTAATGCCTTGTCTCACCACTGCTACCCTTTCTGATGTAGATGTAATAATCACCTTCCATGTCCCTCTCCCCAGGATGTGCTGTCTTGAGATAGTTTAATTTGAATTATAGTTTGCATGTATAATTGTTTGACATAACACACAATTGTTACTCACTAAGGTCTCTTTATCAGTCATGATCCATTTATTTATTTAACATACATCGTAATTAATAGGACATAGTCAATGTTCAATGAAGTTTATAAATACTAAATTAGTTAATATCACATTAAGAATAAGTAATGTAAGTACTATTATATTTAGTTTTTATATGAGGAAACCAAAGTATAGACATTCTGACATACTTCAGGTCACCGCAGCTGGTAAGTGGTACCGATAGAATTTAAACTCAGGACATCTAGCTGTAGGATCTGGCTCTCGGTCAATAGGTCATGCTATCTCTTCTTCATATTTAAATAACTTTTAATTTGTGTGTATATGTGTATGTATGTGGGCATGTGTATCCACACAGGGTTTGCTACATCCTAAAACATTCTTCCAATTGTATCATCTTTCTGAATCTCTATGTTTTGCTGATTTTACATTTGTTTAAAATACTTCAAACAGATTATCAGTGTATGATAGTCTCTGAATGCTTGCTCACAAAGAGCTTTCGTTAATCTTTAGAGGGCAGCATTTTGGTCAGGAAGAGAATTCTTTAATGGCAGACATCTTTATCTTAGTAGTCTCTAGACCTTTCCATGGCTTCTAGCTTGCAATGAAGAGACAAAACTTTCAAATAATGGGCTTATCACCATTATCATCATTACTCCCTAAAGTTATCTTCAAGTTTAGCCTCTACTTCTTCTCAGGGAAATTCTTCCTATATTATTTGTTTATAAATTTATTTCCCCCCATACTTAGCTGATTTCCCCAGTATCTTTAAATCTCCCAACATATTTTATATTTCCTTATATTTTATTCTTGGTTTAAAGCCCTCCCATTTGATGCTCTAGGATACTATCTCATATCTCTAGAATGTCTGACTTTTCTTCCAAGGCATTTACCAACTTTGTCAGTTCCAGGGGCTTCTGTGCACAGTTATTCTTCTGTGTGGATATCCTTAACTTGTCTTATTATACATGTGTTGTTATTGTTCAAGTGTTCATCTTTTTCTCAGAGCAGCCCTATTTCATGAAGAAATGTTTCATGAAGAATATGAATAATTGTTGTTGTTCTCGTCACTGTTCTCTATAGATGCTAGGATCTCTTAATTGTAAGTTGTTTTATTATTACCATTTTCATGGTCAAATCTTTGGGCTTCGGGTACAACTCCTAGGTACAATGAATGGGAGGATCCTGAGCCCCATAACTGGCTTGGGAATCAGAAACCCTGCACCTTCTCCCCACCTGTCCAGCACCTCTGGGAGATGGTTGGAAGAAGAGATGCAGATGGGCTAGCTTCAAAGTAGAAAGTGGAGACATCAGCTAAAATGAGACTATCAGCGTGGGTTCTATTCCAAAATGACTGGTGTCCTAATAAGAAGTAGAACTCTGAGGGGCACCTGCATGGCTCAGTTAGTTAAGTGTCTGACTTCAGCTAAGGTCATGATATCGCTGTTCCTACATTCAGGCCAAGCATTGGGCTCTGTGCTGACAGCTCAGACCCTGGAGTCTGTTGGCCATATGAGGACACAGCAAGAGGACAGGTTAGCTGCGGGCCAAGGAGAGAGGCCTCAGGAGAAACCAGACTCACCAACACTTGATCTTGAACATCTAGTCTCTAGACTAGAAAAAATGTTGTTTAAGCCACCTTGTCTGGTATTTTGTTATGTCAGCCCTAGCAAGTTAATACAGTGACCATATAATTAGTTTTGTTAAATCCAGCACACTTATAAGAATGAAACTGGAACTCTTAATAACTGCACTAGGTTGAGGGGCCTACATGGATATTGTCCTTGACAATGAGGGTTATAGGTAGATGTGTGCCAGGTGCGCTGCCCTGGGCCATCTCTTCATCCTCCCAGCTGGTGAAAATGTTGGATGCTGATGGCCCACAATTGTGTCCTTTCCCGAAATTGTTCTCAGCCAAAGGAAGGTGAATTTCACAAGGTGATATTCCTTCCCAGAGTGCACTCAATGACTGGTCCATGCCAGTAGCACAAGAATGTGACCCCTTGTTTTAATCCGAAACCATTCCCAACAGTTACTGTGTCCTGGAGCTCCCTGTGGCATTGATGGAGGCACCTGTTGCATTTCCATTACAGATGGCTCCACTTTTCCACCAATAATGCTGCCTCTCCTCTTTGCACGTACCACTTCTGAAAACACTCACCAGGAAATATGACAGTCCTCCCTACTAAAGTCTGTGACATGGATTTCAGAGTTTTAGCATGGATTTCCTAGACAGCCCCACCTAAATAGATGGCCAGTCTATCTAACATGGATCTATCTACCTGGAGGAGACACTGAAGGGTTTTAAGGAAGATTGCAACAGGATGATGTTTGATCTTTAGAATGATTACTCTTTTTTTAAATTTAAATCCAAGTTAGTAAACATATAGTGTAATAACGATTTTAGGAATAGAATTTAATGATTCATCACTTACATATAACAGCCAGTGCTCAGCCCAACAAGTGCCCTTCCTAATGCCCATCACTTTTTAGCCCATCCTCCTACCCAACACCTAACCAGCAACCCTCAGTTTGTTCTCTGCATTTAAAAGTCTCTCATGGTTTGTAGCCCTCTCTGTTTTTATCTTATTTTTTTGCATCCCTTCCCTTATATTCATCCGTTGTGCTTCTTAAATTCCACATATGAGTGAAATCATATATTTGTCTTTCTCTGATTTATTTCACTCAGCATAATACACTCTAGTTCCATGTTGTTGCAAATGGCAAGACTTCATTCTTTCTGATCGTTAAGTAATATTCCATTGTATATATACACCACCTCTTTTTCCATTCATCAGTTTATGGACATCTGGACTCTGTCCATACTTTGCCTATTATCAATAGCACTGCTATAAACACTGGGGTGCATGTGCCCCTACGAATCAGTACTCCTGCATACTTTGGATTAATACCTGGTAGTGCAATTGCTGGGTCATAGGGTAGTTCTATTAAAAAAATTTAATGTTTACTTTTGAGAGATAGATAGACACAGTGCAAGCAGGGAGGGGCAGAGAGAGAGGGAGATACAGAATCTGAAGCAGGCTCCAGGCTCCGAGCTGTCAGCACAGAGACCGACACGGGGCTCGAACTCACAAACCTTGAGATCATAACCTGAGCTGAAGTCAGACACATAACCAACTGAGCCACCCAGGTGCCCCAGGTAGTTCTATTTCTAATTCTTTGAGGAAACTCCATATTCCTTTTCAGAGTGGCTGCACCAGTTCAGATAAAATGATCACTCTGACTAAAGCAGAGAATTGATTAGATGAGTTCAAATTTCAGACTGAAGAGGCTATTATACTAAGTCAAGCAAAAGGCAATGATCACTCATGTCTGAATAGTGGCGGTGAACATAATATTTAGTGGATAAATTTTTTATTAAGTAGGATCCAGGTCTACAGGACTTGGTTATTTGCTGCATGAAGAGACTGAAAGGTAGGAGAAGATTTACACTCAGCTTTATGAGAGTGCTATTTACTGGAATAAGGCCATAGATGGTAAAGATGATGAGTTCCACTTTGTCCATGTGGAATTTCAAGAAATTATAAATCACATAAGCAGAGATTTTCAGAGTGCATTTGGATATATTACTTCAAAATTCAACCAAGAGTCCCAGACATGGACATATACACAAAATGATGGTCAGTATAGAGATGAAATGATTTTTAGAAAAAAAAGCACAAGGAGAAGGAGAAAGGTCCTGAGATAGAATCAAACAGAAAAGCAACATTTAAGATACTGGCAGTAGACGAGGAGCTCACTAGTAAGAGTGAGAATGAAGAATCAGAGACCAACTGAATTATGTAAAATTACGAACGTCAAAGCAAAAACAATTTAAGACAGAGGAAGTGACCTTGAACATATAGGCAAGGGAAGTATATAAGTATATAAAAGTGACCATTGGATTTCACAGCATGTAATCAAGGGCAATTGAGTGAGGGCAGTGACAGTGCGGAGGTGAAGATAAGGAAAGCAAGAACAGGTTATAATGGCTTTGGATAGAGAGGGAACTTGGGAAAGTGAGAGAGCTTTCAGAAGGAGATGTGGGTTTGGCAGTTATGAAGAAGAGAAGGAAGGAAGGAAGGAGTTTG
This sequence comes from Cryptoprocta ferox, assembly GCA_028646485.1. Lineage (NCBI taxonomy): Eukaryota > Metazoa > Chordata > Mammalia > Carnivora > Eupleridae > Cryptoprocta > Cryptoprocta ferox. Next base: position 4,385,172 of record CM053567.1, read on the forward strand.
AGTGGAAGAAGTCTCAGAATGCATTGCAGTTACACAAATGTTCAGACAAAGCCACTGGAGAGGGCTCAAGCCAGAGGGGTCCAACGCAGGAGTCCCACATCTTACAGGAACGAGCCTATGTGAGTTCACAGCCATGAGCAAGAGGAGCTGTGCATGAAATCAGGGCCAGCAGATGTGAGGAAACAGCAGCTCGTGCTGGCAGTTGATTGTGTTCCCATAGCAGGCGTGAGCAACATCCACATGGTATTTACATGGTAACAACATCCTTGTGGGCCAGAATATAAAGCCCATGAAAATACAGGGCTAAAAGGGAACCAATAGATGAGTTTCCCAAAAAGGTGAGAGGCAGATCTGTAACTGGGCACACGTAGGGTGTTGGTTTGGGGTAAGATGAGCAAGATTTCTTGCTCTGGAATCATTTCTGATTTGGAGAGGAGGTGGTAGGTCAGCATCAGGGACTAAACTATGTCCTCCCATGGCAATGTTTACACCTTTTTCAGCATAAGGATTAGACAAAAAATTGGAATGGACATCAAGGGCAGTGTCTGAGGCTTTATAAAAATAGTATTACAACCAACGTTTCTATTACCTATTGACTTGTCAATATCCTGAAATGTGTAGAAAGGAGTCATGTTGGCTGCCTTTTGGATTTTCTGTGATTTCAACTGTTACCATTTTGCATAGGTTTACCAATTTAAAACAGTTTTTAGAGACCTAAGATCATGGGCTTCATCCACTTTCTCACTGTGAATTTCTATACGGTAGAACTCCTTCCATAAGCAAATAAACCAGGAATTGATTATTTTACCATTATCCTAAGTATTAAATTTCTAAAAAAGTAACCACGTACAGAGCATTAAATAAATTTTACTCATCGTTCTTTCATATAAACATCTACATAGAACCTTTATATTCTGTATGCATTAGACAATTTTTTCAAAGAAAAATAGATTACACTATACGTCAAATTGTAGGATATTAAATTTAACATAAAAGTCTGATTTTATGAATGTGTTCTATTTTTTCCCAAAGAAAGGAAAAGTAAAGTTATTTATTTGCATGCACCAGTGAATAAATTTACATTTAGCTAGTTTTTGCTCATGTATGCAATACCACAAGAGAAGAAACATGTTAGGGCAGTTGCAAATAAGAGGGGGAGTTTTGGTGTTGACAAACTGCCTCCATTATGGTCTTAGTTTGACCTCCCTATGTCTGTGTTCTCATCCATAATACAAGGGGAAAAAAATCCTTGTTTTCTCTTATTGTTGCTTCATACTTTTTTTGTTAATTGATTAAGATAATTATCTTTGCTAGTTTCCATCTTAAAATGTTATATTTCATCATTTATACAAATGATGTGCATTAGAGTTTTGTTGTTTAATAGATGGCAGTAGAAATATGAGACAAAGACATTTTTTCCCCTTGAGCCTAAAATAGCTCTGAAAACGTATACCCTTTATCGGGCACTTACAATATTCTAAACATGATGCTGGCTCTCTTCAAGTGAATTATGTCACCTAAGAGTCAGTTATTCTTTACCTAGAAACAATTAGTTTTTTAAATAGTTTTTTCCCTATTTTATCCATTCACTATAGTCTGAAATTTCATTTGCCTTTATCAAGTCAGGTGCACATTAAAAAAAAGACGTATTTCATAACTTTATTCATATATTAGTTACAACAATGTGATTTTGAATGAGTCAGTTTCTTCAGTATGATAGAGCTTTATTTACAGAGGCATATTCTTTTCTATTCTAAGAATCTGAGAATTTAAGCATGAATTTTTGTATAATAATTCACCAAAGATGTTGAATTTTATAGAATTTTCTTTACAATAAATTATCTGAAAGAATACATGTTTTCCAATGATCCTACAATATTTTCTGTGTTGTTAAAGTGTAATATGACCAGACATCATCATGGTCAAGAGCTAGCAAGGTGGCTTATATGCATTCGAATACACACAGGTGTACTTCTAACTCCATTTAGTGATTTTCAAATTCTGGCAGTAGGTGAATGGTGAACTATTGACACGTAGATTTGTTGATCATTTTGAAACAAGCAAAAATTGAGTGATCTTTACATAAGTCACGTTGCCTTTCAAAAAACCAGCATCTCAAAATTTCTTGATTAGAAAATGTACTTAACTTGCAGAAGATTTTGTCATTTTATGTATGAAAATCTTGCATACGTTCTTAAGAGCATGAAATTCTTCTATTTGATTTCACAAAATTCAGGCAGACAGAATATTTTAAAATGTCATGTACTTTATGAATTTATACATCCATATGAGACTATTTTGTAATGGAGAATGAAAGTAGATAAATACTCAACAAAAGCAACAAAACACAAATTCTGCATTTTTGAAGTTTACCATCACTGGTGATTTGGGGCCATTTTACCTACTCAATAAATACAGTTAGTTTTAGCATTGAATGAATTATAGAAATCTGGAGTTCTTTCTATCATATGTGTTAGGATCTGAGAAAGCCCAAAGCCAAATTTAGTTCATCTGCTCAGAGACTACTGAGAAAGAGAATTTATTGAGTATTCTGTCTCTGGAAATCATATTAATGGAAGACAAAGTGTTCTGGGTCTAAAGATTTTATAACCACAGAGTGGAAGGGTGCAAATTTGGTTCTGAAAACACAAGAGTTCAGCCTTTTCCTTATTAACCAGTGGGGATGCCGATGCCCTCCTGTGATATTTGTAATTCAAGAGGCAGGCATATACAAGGGTATAGTTTCATGTTCATTATTTATTTAACAAAATCACCATCTTTCTCTAACATCAGATTGGCCTATTACTCACTCTCATTCAGGGAGGCAGTTCAGCCTGAATTTTATTAGAGAAAAATATGATCCATGGTGAACTCTGCTAACCTGTGAGTTTGGTATACCAGAAACATACTTAGAGGAACTAGTATGTTGCTATAATCTGACATTCAGAATATGTTCAGCATAAACCTCACACATTTAGTTCACCCTACAACCAAGCTAACTCGTGACAGTGATAGACTGGAGAGCGGAAATATTGTGTCACTTCCTTAATAAACAAACTACTAGTTTTAAAAGAATAAACGCATGTAACAGAGTGTTAGGAAGGTTGGCATAATATTTATATAATGAGTTTTAAACACAGAGATTATAGGAGATAATTTGATTTCCGAACAAATACAGCATCAGGGGCACTTTAGGTCCACCATTTATAAAATTCCAAAGAGCAGTAGCTCCTTTATTTATACGAACCTCAGCATGAAACCTACATTTTTACTTTGTTTCTGCCAATAATATAGCATGGCCTTGGGTTGTGATCCAAAGGGCATTCTAATGATCTTTATATGACAAGATGAAAGATGAGAAAAATCAATTTCTATGCCCTAAAGACATAACTTACTAGCACTGGATTTCACCAGACCTCCGTTGTTTTATAGGAACTTAAATAAGAACCCAAACCTATTAAGAGGGTGTGGGATTTACTATAGAGGTATGGAATACTCTATTTTTTGAAAAGAGAAAAAATAAAATACATCACACACAAAAGTGTATATAAAGGGAAGAATTGAAGAGAACAAAAAAAGCAAAATTATTTTTTCTATTCTTATTGTACACTATTTGGATCTCTCCAGCACAAGGCACAGAGAATATATATTACATTTTTGCCCTTTAAAGCAGATGTTCTTGGGTTTTGGACATCTATCATTATGCATTTCTACATTTTTCTGAATTGCTTTTCTAGATACCTTCAAATTCTCAAGTAACCCTTGAAAATATGGGATCACTGTCTAATATTTAAAGAGAAAATTGTTAACATTTATTAAAGATTTTTAATTTTTATTTAAAGACTACCCTATGAAGAAGATATCATCATCACAATGTGAGCATACCAATTCTCGACAACTAAATTCTCACAGCTAACAAGTGATGGCACTATACTTATCCCACAATTTCTTTGTATGCTTTTTTATTTCTCTCTTATTTATATATATGAATCAACTCTGGCCTAGTTCAGTCCCCAGTCCATGGTATATGAATCCTCAACATTGGCTTTGTGAATAGATTTGTACATATGAGCATATGTGTGTTCATGAGAATATATAAAGACTACATGTATATTTCACAGCTTCTGAGAGACATGGATATTATTGGCTTCTGTGATCACAAAAATAAATAAAAAGATGGATACGTTACAGAGAGCTGGAGGTTTTACTACTGGAAAGCACTAATGGATCATGTAAATTATGCAGTATATAAACATATTCATAGAACTCAAATTCTCTTTAAGTAGATGGAAGCATATATACACATTGTCCTGACTAGCACCAACGGCTATGGCCCCAAAAGCCCTTTCCTCCATTTAGCACTTACAAAATACTTTTTAATCCCTTTATTATTTTTACCTTATCAGGCCAAAGCATATTAAGAAATAGTAGTCTGGAGGTTTTGTTCTTCATCCATTAAAGCCTACACCTATATAATAGAATGGTGTAGACAGTGTTTATGGAAATTAAAAATTAATTCACTTAACAGCATATACCTGGCCCAATGGCAAAATTCCCCTTTGAAAATAAACTATATATCCACATGGGATGCATCTATCCTCTCTGAGTTCAGGGAAGTGTTTTCAGATAGCAATGTGTGATTCATTCTATTCTGTATGCCTAAAGAGATATAGACTGAGCAGCGACACTACCATGGAGGGGGGCACTATCGTGGTGATAACTTTCACACATTTACATGAATGCAGTGAGCACCACATTAATATTCTTTTTATTTGATATGTGAAAATTTTGAATTCAGAAAAACTCTCATTATAAAATGAAAACTCATTCAAATTCACACAACTGCATAGGTATGAACAAATGTTGCTCTGGATGAAGTGATGTCAACTTTGTATATCATATTACGGGCAATTTTCTAGAATGTTTTTATACCTAGACTGGTGATTTCTAAAAAGGTCCCATTCATTTTCCATGTGATTCAGAACTACTTGGTTTTTATTTCTAAAATGTCTCAATATTTCAGGAGGCTTCTCTGGGCATACTTATGGCACATGCTTGGAAAAAGCAAACAACTCTCTCTACTGGTATTCACAGGTGCATTTATCTATATTCATATTCCAATTAGCAATTGAACAAATACAGTACTTTTAAAAATAGGATCAGGGAGTGTCTAGATTAGCACAAGTACAGAATAGCTGATAAAGCTCCAAGTTACATTTAAAAATTCAGGAACAAAAACCTGTAAATTTTTATAATATTGTTTTCATAACTCAGTGCTGATTATTAGCTTTATGTCAAGTTGGTTAGCCTACAGTTCCCAGTATTTTTGGTCAAACACTATTTTAAACCTCTAAGTCTCTCTCACTGGTTCTATTTGTCTGGAGAACCCTGACTAATACAAGTGGGATATAAATCTTGAAATAAAAAGTCACATGCTTATATTTATAGATATCTCTTCACTCTCTAATATTCAAGCCACTTAAATTCATCCACATACCTCAGTTCTTCCAAAAAGTAAATAATCTAACATTTTACTGCAAAACAGTGACTTGAGATGATAACTTCAACACTTGAGGTCCACACTGAAGCAAGGAATTGCAACAAGAAATAAATAAAGCATATCCAAGTCCAAATTTAAAAAGATAAATGTACAGGTCTCAAAATTACTGAGCATTATTCTAAATTTAATGAAAATTGAGCAATTTGAATAAATACACCTATATATTGATTTTTTTCCCTGAGAATTCATGGAACTGTATGGCAAACAAGTAGAGCACATACTGGAAGATTCTTACTAGCACATCCTACTTTGGAGGAAGAACAATGAGCTCTGGGTAGAGAGAATCATGTATTCTTGAAATATGTTTGCCACTAGAGATCCACAGTCTTCATAAACAGATATCTGTCAGGCTATGAGTACAGACAACTGGGAAACAAACAAAGCTTTCAGGGACCCGAAATCTAGTGGATTTGGTAGGCAGCCATACTGGGAAGAAGACCAAAGACTGAGAACATCCCAGTGTGCAGCTAAGGCAAGACATAAAAAATGGGGAAGCAGAATACAGGGAAACAAAAATAAATAAAAATAAGCAAAAGCTCATCAAGGGATTTCCCATACTCTTAATTCCAGAATGGTTCCTTTATATTGCTATACTGATGGCACATCTATTAAAGAAATATTTACTAGCAGAATCAGCACTGGCTGCCTTAGCATAGAGTAGGTAAACTCCGCATGTTAATTTGCAACTATGCTAAGGGCTGGGAAGGAGGGATGTGCAGGGCTATGAAAGTGTATAAGCAGAGGTCTGACCCATTTGGAGGTCAGTCAATATTTCTTTGAAGTTATGATAGAAAAAGCATTGATATGTGAAAGATAACTGAGGTTTTTATTTAAATGAATAAGGGGGAAATTGCTCCATGAGGAGGATGCAATGCATACAAGTGCCTAGGAGAACAGGGCACTAACCAGATAACCAGAGACTAACAAATAAACTATTTTGCTGGAAGCCAGGAAGGTCAATGAGGTAGGAGGGACAGCCTGAGTAGTGATCAGGGGCATAGCATGCAGAGCCTGGGGATGCGTTTAACATTTTGGATTTATTGAGAGAGCTGTTTAAAGACATGCAGACATTTTAAATAAGGGATTGAAAATACTAGATTTGAGTTGTAAAGAGGTAATTTGAGTACCATTGCAGAGAAAGGCTTGTAAGAGGGCAGTAAGGATGCTGGGAAACCAGGTCAAAGGATATTTCAGGAGATCACAGCAGAGTTGTTACTACCCTGGACAACAGCAGTGGTGAAGAGGGAGGGCAGGGTGGGAGGTGAGACTCTGGAAGGTCCAGTTCATGGGGCATAATGGGGGTGGGGCACAGAGCAGGGGAGAGTGCTGCCTTTTTCTGACATAAAGCAAACAATAAGTGGGCAGCGGAGAACATGAGTTAAGTTTTGTGTGTGTTGAACCCTAGATACATCAAAGAGAAGACATACATTAAGCAGTTGGATGTAATGGTCTAGAGCACTGACAAACTTCTGGGGCTTGAGATACACATTCCGGAGACATTTATACCATGAAGCAATAGGTCTGGGTAATATTTCTCAAGATAAGTGTATAGCGTGAGAAGAGGGATAACCTCAGCTGAACACTGAGAAAGCACACTATTAAAAAAAACTTGTACCATAAACCATGAAGGAGTGACATAGAAATGGAAAGAAGACAAGGAGTATATTAGGTAATAGAAAGTAAGATCAAATTTTCAAGAAAGAAGAGAGATCAATGTTTCAAAAAGTTCGAGAGGTGCAGGTACAACAGTAATTTTCAAATGGCCATTGTATTTCATAGTGTAACCATCCCAAATGATCTTAGCCAGAGCTATGTGGCTGAAATAGCAGAGACAGGACCCACAATCATAAGGAGCTGAAGAAGTGGATGGGAAGTGTGTAGACAACCATTTTACAAAATTCATGTGCAGTAGATGGAAGATTAAGGACTGTGTGTGTGCATGCACGCACATGTGTGTGGAAATGCACAGAGTACACATTTTGGCAGAATTCTGAATGGTCAGATAATAAAATCAATATTTGAGTAGAGCTAGATATTAGTATTATTAAAAGAAATGCCTGCCTAACATATAACCATTAATAGAAGTTATATATACTAATTCATTTTTCATGAAAAGTATTCATTCAAATGAAACATTTTTGTTAATGTAGGGGTAATGTATCTGGAGCTCTATGAACTGATCAATTGTACCTGTGGTTATTAGGCAGCAAAATTCTTTTTGAAATATATATTATATTCATTTATATTTTAAATTAAATACTGTATATACATATTTGTGGGTACATATATGTGTAAAGAACATGACAAAGAAGGAAAATGCAATTATCATAAATATAAATCTTGATTATTTTTTACAGTGTGAAAGTCACTATAAAACAGCACACAATAAAGAAACTAAATCACTAGACGCACCCTGAATGTCACCTCGGTCACATTGGGATGGTACATACCATCCCAAGGGTATGTACATGCATACTCAAGGGTCATCACTTTCTTGACTCCTAACATCATATATTTTTGTTGTTATGTATACTATACACATTGTATTGTTTAGTATCTAACAACTTTCATCTGACATTATGGTTCTGAGACCCATTTATTTGACTACATGGAATTCTAATTTGTTTACTCTCATTGCTGCATAATATCCTACTATGTGAACATGCTACAGTATGTTATCCTTCTGTTTGATGGACATTTGAATTGTGTGCATATTTCAAACATTTCATGTAGTATTGCTATGAACACTAGTGTACTTTTTTTTTGTTAAATATATGCACATATTTCAAGCAGTAGAAGTTCTGGGACACAGAGTATGTGAAAATCACTTTTCATAGACAGCATCTATTGTTGCAAAACTACACAATGGATCCAGTAGTATACAGACAAGAGTTGCAACTGTCTCCATCCTCATCATCACTAACTGTTGTCCCTCTTCTCTCTTTAGCTATACTGGTGGGTAGTATATTTCTACTCCCCATTTGGGGCGCTTGTCATTTCAGAGTAAGCAAATAAACATCCACAAAGTGAAACACTTACCTTGTGAAATTATACCATAAGGAAATACAGGATTTATGAAGCACTCAAGGGCACTCTCAAAAACTGAAAATTTTATATAGTTTATCCAACAATATATGATAAATGAAAAGAAAAAACAGCAGACTGGGAAGCTAAGAAACGTGGTTGACAGTACAGAATGAAAGGGAGCCAAAAAACAGGAACAAATAGGGAAAAGGCAACAAAGTGGATAATTAATATTGCCCTGGGATTAGTAAATCATACTTAGTGAAAGGGGGCAAATGAGAAGTTCTTTACAATTTTACCTAAAAATGAAGAAGAGCTGGAATTAAATATGAAGATGATGTGATATCAGGAATGAAAAAATGAAGAGTGACAACATTCAGGTAGGTTACTGGTTTCCCTGAAGTAAAGGCTGTAGCCTACTTCAGAGTATTTAGCTGAGAATTTTGTGCCCTTGAATATAATCAGTGAATACTTAATATGAAGCATAAAGTAATTAAATTGTTCTCCCCACTGAACAGAAATGTAAAACAAAGGAATCTTCCTACATCCGATGATGGCATCGCTCCCATCTGACGGTGTCCTCCCTGCTGCTCACGGGCAGCACATAGTCACTGGGAATCAATGCGATTTAGGACCACTGCACATCTAGGAGTCTCTGCTAACTTTCCAGAACTACTGAGAAATATCAGCAGGAAATCTTGGAGTTTGAAGTGGAAGAGAGAGTCCTGGTTACTAAAGCTTACCCACTAGAGAGGATGTCTCATGTCTCCATCCAACCAGAGCCCTGTTAGCAAACTCTGGATCAGTCTAGACAATGCTTCTCAGGTCTCTAAGCAGGTCCAGCTTTTGTAGAGGAGACACTGCTTTGAGACTCATCTGACATCACAGGTCACAAGTGCAGGTGGGGAAGCCCCTGGAAGTCCACATGTACCACAAGTCAGAAATACAGTCACCATCCATGTTGGGTCAGATAAGGCTGACTGTTCCCGAATGAAGACATTCTCTGCTCCAAAAGCTCACTCTTGTGTCATAGACATAGCTGTCTCTCCCAGTATGACCCTTCAGATATCCAGTTTGGCAAGAGGAAACAGAAATAAAATTGTCTTTTTAATTTCAAGTTTATCGCCTCACTGGAACTAAATATTTAGAGTAACCAACATGGTTCTTTTGATTACACACTAATCTATAATACGATTAAAAGAACAACTGTCACCAGACTATTGAAAAAAGAGAAAAGCCTCAGGCTTTGAACACTCAAAAACTAGTCATATTGAAGCACAGTCACTATGGGGAATCAGTAGAACATTAAAACATTTTTTTCTTAATGATAATTAAAAGAATATTTCTTCAAAAATAGCTTGATCCTCTGATCATAAGGATGAAGCTGACAATAAGAGAAACTTTATAAAATTTAAAAATATTATTGCATTGTTTCTATATTAAAAAATAGAAATCTTGATAATGGGAATAAGGTCTAAAACGGAAATAGTGAATTACAGGGTAGGCTTGAGGAATACACTTTACAACCACAGAGTAGAGATGGAGATGGGATGAATAGAAAAAGAATGAGGAGTGAGGCAGAGAGAGGGAGGGAGAAAGGAGGGAGGGGTGATAAGTGATTATGGGGATGTGGTAAACATCCTAATATTTGGGGATTCTGATTGAGGTTATATGGGAATTTTTTGTTCTATGTTTACAACATGTTTTGGTGAGTGAATTTATTTCAAAATAAAACATTAAGCAAATGAGCAAGGGATGAAAGAATCTGACAACCATTTGAGTTCATGGCATTTCTAGACTTATCTGGTTGTCATAAAACCTATGAGTTCAAAACTTTTTTTTTTAATGTTGGCACCTAGAATAGGCAATTTAATTAGGATTATATGTGGAACATAGGAAAATATTATGAGTTGCATCTTTCAGTGTTTTATGAGCATATTTTTTGACAGTTTAATAAAATATTCTCTATTGCATACATTTAAAATCCTCTCTAAAATTTAAATCATCATAAGTGGTAGAGAGAGGGAACTGTGGCCTAGACTTTAATTTATTTGGGTATGATTGGATGAAATAAGATGTAGTTAGGATGAAAATTAGTGCAAATAACATGTACAGAGAGGTTTTTAATAAAATCATAGAGACTGTATTTGATATTAACATGTAAATTTTGTACAGCATGATTTTCTACTTAGTGCATAAAGAGGACAGGATTAAAGGGTAAAAATGCATGTCTCCACCACTTGATAATGCATTAACCTAACATCCCCAAACACACAATTATTTCAGACATCATCAAATAATATTGTCAATTCTCACTTTCAAAGTCTTGTTCCCTGGAGAAAGAAGACCCATTAGAGAAGGATGAAAAATGCCCTGAAGCAAAACAGCTCATGGATGCCAGTGCAACATCAGAGATGATAATATGATTTCATTTATTTTTTTGTAAATCAATAATACTGGTGCATGTGCATGCTGGAATTTGAAAAGCTTATTTAAATATGTTTTCTGATTCGAAAGACTCATGAATGTGCTTTAAAGGTGCAATAACATCCTGTGATATGAACGGAAGGTACAGTTATCCCAGTATTACTGATAAGGCAACAGAGAGGCTGATAGAGAAAGGTAGCTTTCTCCAATTAACATAGCTAAAGGAGTGATAGGTACAAATCCCAAAATAGGAGAAACATCAGCATTGTTCAGGGCATCTAGGTAATCTCAAGATCTTTAAATTATTTAATGTATTCATTAGTTACATAAAATGGATGGATATAAATATGGTATGAATATTGATATATAGATATAGATGCTCATACAGGTTTGGACAAAGATATAGATTAATGGCAAACTGTTTATATAGAGAATCAATCTCTTAGATGAATCCAGGTGTATACATAAATTCCTCCTGGTAGAACACAACTTCAAAGTCTGCTGAATTTTAAAAATATAGACAAAATTGTGACATATGGCTTGATGAAAGGAAAGACAGATAATTTTTCTAATGGTAAAATTAAAAGGAAACATGACTCGAGAGGTGTGAGCAAGCTGTGACAACGGGCTTGCTCTGGATTCTGGGTGAAAGCAACAGTGAACATTGTTTCTTAAGAATTTATAATCACAAATTATCAAATTTGTATCAACAAATTTACATGGTTTTGAAGCCTAGATTCAAAATACCCCTGAAATTTGATAAATCACAAACTGAAAAGGAATAAAGCAGGAGTCTAAATCCTGGGGCTATTGACATGCAGGTCTAGGTAATTCTTCATTCTGGAAGATTGTCCTGTGGATTGTAAGATGTTCAGCAGCATCTCTGGCCTCTACCCACTAGATGCCAGAGGCATGCCCAACCTCAAGTAGTGCAGGTTCATCCTTCTTCCAGGGGACCTATTCCAGGTATTTTATTTGTGAGGCTATTTGACTTTTACTTGCCTGTCTGTCTGTCTATCTATCTATCTATCTATCTATGAATGAATTGGTTAACCAAGAAATCAAGGAAGAAATAGAAATTACAAGGAAACACATGAAAATGAGAACACAACGGTCCAAAATCTTTGGGACACACCAAAAGTGGTTCAAAGAGGGAAGTTTATAGCAATACAGACCTACCTCATGAAGCAAGAAAAATCTCAAATAAACAACCTAGATTTGCTGTCTGAACCATTTTTAAATGTAAAGTTCAGCCATGTTAACTATATATCTTTTTGTGTAACAATCTCTATAACTTTATCTTGCTCTAGAGATTTTCTTTCTTTCTTTTTTTTAGAAAAAGGCTAAAAAATATTCCATTGTATGTATAAATCATATTTTCTTTATCCATCTGTCTGTTAATGGACATTGGGCTTCCACCTCTCTGCTATAATGAATAATGCTACAGTACACATGAATGTGAAAATATCTCTTTGAGATCATGCTTTCTAGTTTTCTCGATATATACACATAAGTGGGATTGCTGGATCATATGGTAATTCTACCGATAGTTTTCTCAGGAAACTCTATATTGTTTTCTGCAGCAGATGTACCATTTTACCTTTCCACCAGCAGCACACAAGGGTTCTAAGTGTTCTACATTGCATTTTGGTTTCCATTTCTCTAATGTTGAGCGATAGTGAGAATTTTTTCATTCATTATCTATTCGTGTTTCTTTTTTGAATAAATGTCTATTAATGTCCTTCATCCATTTTAACTATTTGCTTATGTGTTACTGAGTTTTATGTATTCTGAATAGTAACCCTATATCAGATATATGATTTGCAATTATTCTCTCCCATGCCATGGTTTGCCTTTTTTCACTTTGTTGATTATTTCCTTTAAGGAATGGGAGTTTTTGTCTGATATAGTACCATTTGTCTATTTTTATTTTTATTGTCTGTACTTTTAATGTCATATCCATGAAATCACTGCCAGATATGATGTTATGATCTTTTTCCCTATGTTTTTTCCAGAAGTTTTAGAACTCTAGGACTTACCTTTAGCCATTCAATACATTTTGACCTATTTTTCCATATGATGTAAAGTTAGGGCCATTCTTCTGAATGTAGATACCCAGCTTTCCTGATAACCACTTGTTAAAGAGACCATCATTTCTACATTTTGTGCTCTTGGAAGCTTTGTCAAAGAACATTTGACCACACCATGTGTAGGCTCATGTCTGGGCTATCCTGATCCCCTGGTATTTAGGCGAGCACCACATTGTTTTGATTACTGCAGCTGTTAAATATGTTTTAAGACATATTTAAATATGTTAAATATGTGTGAGACCTCCAACTTTGTTCCTTCTCAACATTGTTTTGCCTATTCAAGTTTCCCTGAGATTGCACTTGAATTTTAGATTTTTTTTCCTATTTATCCAAAAGACGGCATTGGGATTTTGATAAGAATTTCTTTGAATTTGTAAATCACTTAGGGTAATATGAACATTTTAACAATATTGAATCTTCTGATCCATAAACACAGAATTAATTTCCACTTTTTAAAGCTATAATTAGTAAAGACATTGAGTCAATAATCAGAAAAAGCCCAGAAACAGATGGCTTCAACAAAGAATTATATTAAATATTTAAGTGAAGATAACACTAACCCTCCTCAAACTCTTTCCAAAAAAAAATGAGAGGAAGGAACATTTTCAAACTCATTTTATGAGGCTAGCATTACCCTTATACCAAAGCCAGACAAAGATAGTGTAAGAAAGAAAAACCAAAGGTCTCATTATCCCTGGCAAATATTGATACAAAAACCGTCAACAAAGTGCTAGCAAACTGAATTCAACAGAACAAATTACTAGAAAATTGAAATCACCATGATTAAGTGGGATTTTGTCTTTGGAATGCAAGGATGGTGAAATACATGCAAATCTAATACCCTAAGTAACAGAATAAAGAAGAAAACCCATGTAATGATTTCAGTTGATAACAGGAAAAGCATGTAACAAAATCTGATACCCATTTATGATAAAAAAAAAAAAAACCTCACACACTAGGAAGAGAAGAAAACTGTCTCAAACAGTAAAGACCACATATGAAAAGCCCAGAGCTAACAACATACTCAATGCTGAAAAACTGAAAACTTTTCCTCTAAAACCAGGAATAAGGCAAAGATGCCTACTCTCACCCCTTCTATTAACCTAGTGCTGTGAGTGCTACTCAAAACAATTAGGCAAGAAAAAGAAATAGATACATCCATGGGCACCTGGTTGGCTCAGTCGGTTAAGCTTTTGACTTTAGCTCAGGTAATGATCTCATGGTTTATGCGATTAAGCCCCACGTCCAGCTCTGTGCTGATAGCTTGGAGCCTGCTTCATATCATCTGTCCCTGTCTCTCCTGTCACCCCCTGCTCGCTCACTCTGTTTCTCTCTCAGAAATATATAAATATTAGAAGACAGTTTCCTTTTAAAAAGTGAGAGACATCCAAAATGGAAGCAAATAAACAATCTCTGTTTATACATGACATGATATTAAATGTAGAAAACCCTAAAGATTGAAAAACCAAAAGATACTGATAAGAAATCTTGGGCACTGTTAAATAGCACTTGCAGCAGTGATAGTTGGCATCCTTGCCTCAACCCTGATTGCTAGGGTGAAGTTCACCATAGGAATTCCCCAGCACTAAATTTGAGGGTTTTTTTTCAGTAGTTGATTTTTTTTTATGTTTTCATGGTGTCCTTTATCAAATAAGGGTGTTCCTTTCTATCTCCAGTTTTTTTATGAATGTATATCATAAATGGAGATTAAATCATATACTAGTTTTGTGCTATTGCTAAAATTATTTTTGAAATTTTATGTTAATGTGATATATATAATATATGAATTGATTTATAAATGTTACAACAACCTTACTTTCTTATTATACTCCACACTTAGTGGCGATATATTTTACACATTTTGAATTATTGCATTTAATTTGTTAATTTTTATTATGTTCTTACATCTGTTTCATAACATAAACTGGTCTTTGTTTTTTCTTGTTCTGCACTATCCTTGTGCTTTAGTTTTGTGCTGTCTTAACTAGTACTAGAAGCTTAGCAACTTAAATCAACACACATTATCTCAGTTTCCAGGAGTCGAGAGTACAGTGACAGGACAGCTAGATACTCTGAGAAGGCCTCACAAGCTGAAAGCAAAGCATCGCTAATGCTATAATTATGTTGATTGGAGCCCAAGGTCTTCTTAAAGCACACTGACTGTTGGCCGACATTATTTCCTTGTGGTTGTAGCATTGATGTCCCTGTTTTCTTTCTGGCCACTTTAACATTTTTAAGGCCCCCTTCTCTGCATCAGCCATTCAGAGAATAGCTGTTTACTTTCTTCCTCAAGGCCAGCAAGAGTCCATCTCTCTGAAGTCTCCCACTACCAGCTGCAGAAAATTCTGCTTTCCAAGGCATCAATGTAGCTACTAAATCCAGACTTGCCAATAATTCCCATATATGAAGGTCAATACACCTAAGAGTCTAATCACTTCTGAAAATGTCCTTTACAGTTGTAGCTATATTAATGTTTTTATTATAACCAATAGGCAAGGATATCAGAGGGGAGATGTTTTCATAATTTTGCCTACCATGGTATACACTCTACCCCCAAAGATTCACATATATCCTAAATGTGAGATGTAGTCACCTTCTTCCAAGGTCCTAAATTCCTTAGTCCATTATAGAATCAGGTCATGTCTAAAAATCTTATCATCAATATTAGGTATAGATGAAGCTTTCTGGGTATTACATCTCCCGGGATCTAATTCTTCCCCATCCATGACTTTATAACTAATAGACAAAGCATTTGCCTCCAAAAGTAACATAAAATGATGGAACAAGAACACAATGATACTTATAGACACTGTGGTTCAAAAAGCATGAAAACAGGAGATAAAAAGGAGGGTGCTGGTCCAAAGCAGAGTTGAAATCCAGTTAAGCAAACTCCATTAGATTTCAAGACCTGGGGATTCTCTTCCATGGCTCTCAGCTTTGTCCTCTGGGATCTCAGCTCTGCCTTTCTGGTCATTCTTTCTTTTTCACTATATCATTTAAATTTTTTTTTATTTTACTACTAGATATATATCTAACAATCATGGATACAGCGTATACCAAAAGACATGTACAAGAACGTTTTTAGCAGCACTATTTGAATAGTCCCAAACTAAAACAATTAATGCCCATTAATGGTAGACTGGATAAATTTACTTATAATGTGAAAATAAGTATATTTTCACAATGACATATGCATACTGCTCAGAATTAGTCAACTGTGGCTTCATGCACCAATATGCATGAATGTCACAAATAGAACATTGAGTACAAATGACAGAAGAGAAAGCTTACTGCAGGATTCTATTTACATTATCAATAACATTTAGCAAAATGATTTGATGCTATTAGAATTCAGATAATGGCAATCCCGACAGGGCTACTGACTGAAATGAAGCAGAATGAAGGGCTTTTGAGGGTTACATGAGTAAGTTCACAACAAATGAAAATCTGTCACAGGCATCCATTGGTAATATCAACATCTTTGCATGTATATATTTTCATGATGATGCTGTGAATAGTGTAAGATTTCTTTACACAGGTTTCTCATGGATTATTTTTCACCTCGATAGTATGACTGTATTTGTTTGTATGTGTGCAGATCTCACTGTGTTATGACACACCTAAAGATAAAATTTATAATCCCTAGAATGCTTTACAAATTCCTATAAAATATGCCCCATAGTTACTTCTCCAACCTATGTCTGGCTACTTGGGAGCTTGCTCTCTGTGTTCAGGAATATAAGGAAGGCTTCCTTCAGCTCTAGGAGGCCCCGTCCTCTCTGGAGTTGAGGACATGAGGTACCATTTCTCTAGACTGTTCTTCACCCAAGCCCCTGGATAAATAGGCAAACCCAATTGATGTTTCCAGTTTAAGTTGTAATAGTTCTTCCTTACAGGTGCTTTTGGTAACACTTCAGACCTCATGAGATCTCTTTAATCCATGCTTGGCTAGTCCCCATGTTTCTCCTGTTCTAAGACATATGAAGCATGTTCACTCTCTTTGCTCTCTGACATAATGGGGTCGCCTGGGTGGCTCAGTCAGTTGGTCAATCCTTGATTTCAGCTCAGGTCATGATCTCAAAGTTTGTGTGATCGAGCCCTGTGTCAGGCCTGTGCTGACAGTGTGAAGCCTGCTTGGGACTCTCTCTCCCTCCCTTCCTCTCTCTCTTTCTCCTTCTCAAGAAATAACCATTAAAAAAATAAAAAGTGATTACACAGGTATATTTTTGCAGACAAAAGTACAAGTAATTGAAAAGGATGTGGATATACTGATATTTCCTACTTAATTTACTTAAAATATTTTAACTACTGAGAAGTTAACCAGATCAATATCTTCTAAAGAATTTAACACTGGAACAAAGAAAACTTTCTTAAAATCTTTTCCATCAATTTCACTTGGAAATCATTTTTATTTTCTTGCATATTAAAATAGTTTTATAATAGCTTCATTGCTGCAAAATGCATGTGCATTGATCTATTCTCTCAAAAATCCCAACTTAGTTACAAATTGCATCCACACCAACCTCTAAAATAGCATTTATCTGATTTTTCCCATTAGCCTCATTTTTTGTTGCTTTTAAATTGTGACCCTTAAGAGTGTACATTAAAAGAGGGTATTTCTTTGCCATTTATTGTGTGTTTAGAGCATTATAGAGATTTTAAAACTAAACTTTTTAAAACTAAATTTTTTTGGTTCACGTGCTTGATGTCTTCCACATACATCTATTTTAAAAATGGATTATTAATTGTTCTGTGTCTAAATAGCTTTGTTAACTTGAATGTACTTTATGTCATTTGACTTCAAAGATTTTTTGTTATTTCGCACTTAAGACTAATAATTTAGATAAAAATTTAGCTAAGAACTTTGGAGCTAAAGAAGAAACAATCATGTTTTATTCTGACATATAAAGTGATGTATTATATATTAATAACATGTTTATTAATATTAATTGCATAGGTATCACATATAGAATATATAGAATTTATTGCTCTAGTGGCATCAGTACATTGGAAGTAGGAAAAAGATACACTATTTTTGTGACTTTAAACAAGTAAGTATTGTTTGGGGCGCCTGGGTGGCTCAGCTGGTTAAGCATCCGACTTCGGCTCAGGTCATGATCTCACGTTTCATGGGTTCAAGCCCCACATCGGGCTCTGTGCTGATATAGCTCAGAGCCTGGAGCCTGTCTTCGGATTCTGTACCTCCATCTCTCTCTGACCCTCCCCTGTTCACGCTCTCTCTCTCTCTCTCAAAAATAAATAAAAACATTAAAAAAAATTTTAAACAAGTAAGTATTGTTTTGTTTGATGACATCAGGTATGTGAACTAAAATATATTGAAAAGCAGATGTAAAGAAATCATACATTTATTATATTTAAACACACAATGAAATACTATATAAATATAAAGTAACTATTATTAAGATTTCAAATATAGAAAATGTTTCTGAAACAGAATTCTTTAGCTGAAAATGGAAATACAAATTCATTGATAGCTATGCTTATTTTTAAATTATAGGGATTTAGTATTAAAATAGAGATATTGAATATTGGTGAGCTGAGGTATTACTTCTCCACATTAAATATGTCATTTGATAGTTTTTTGCAACTTTTTTTACTTAAAAATTAAAATTCTGGGTAATGTTGGAAGTGATCACTAAAATAAAAATTCTTTGTTGGAGGTGATAGGTATCATTCCTAATACAATAAATTAACATTCTTGTATTAATTTTTTAAACTATATAATATAATCAATGGTATATTTGTACTTCCACATCAGTCAAATATTCTGAAAGTGACTTTTTGCTGATATAGTCCAGTTGGTTTCAGGAAGCTAAACAAAAAAAGCAAGAGTAAAATGATCACTAAGAATTATCTCAAGCGGGGTTGGGGAATAGTGTTTTAAAAAGTAAAACCTGTATTTTTAAAATAAGAAGTAAAGCTTCAAAATTTTCATTATATACCTAATTTGTGTTCATTAGTGGGTGGGGGGAAGGGGAGGAAAGACAGAAGTAATCAATCAATAAGGAGACTCCAGATCGCCTTTCCTCTTAGGCATGAAAGACAAGCTGAGGCTCAGAAGGCACACCACACAGGGAAATGGAGAGGAAACAGGTATAAGGCTCCAGAGGCATGAAGCAAGGCTATTTGTGCAGGGACCTGACATTCTATCCAGATGGAGGGAGGAGAGGTGTACCCTGCTGATACTTCTGGTATCAGTTCTGATGCGTAAAAGTCTGGAAAGTCATCACTCCTATCCCTTTTCTTCAAAAAGGCTGATATATCAATACCTTTTTTTTTGGATCCATCACAGGAGCAAGGTCGCAGAGCAAACTACCACCCCAAATCCACAGAGACAGGTGAATCCAGATTCACAGTAAAGATCTCTTCCCTGGAACAGAAGCTGCTAGTGCCATGGACATTAAGGATACTTCAATGGCCATTTAATGAATTGATGGAGACCTAATGAGGACTCTCTTGAGAGGGAGGATATCCTGGGGGCTTGACTTTTAGGGGGTGCCCATATTTTCATGGGTTTTATCTCCAAGAACTCCACTAGGTTTCCTGGGCAAAAATGATCCCAGTTGGTCTTGGCAGATGTCCTGGGAAAACTGACCATTCTTGGATATAACCAGAGCATTCTTCTAAATAAAAGTCTATTCCTCAGCAGAAAAGACTTTATGGAGACTTTTCTCATCTGGCAGAGTGGTATTTTTCTAATTCTAGGTATCTCTACCTTTCCTGTGTCACCTAAGGGAAGTGGAAAGCTAAGAAATATTTGTGACAGTAACAGCCTAGGGACAAAGACCCACTAAAAATAAAAATTAATCATAGGATTATAGAATGCTTTTCTTCCCCCCACATCTTTACTACCACCTCAAAAAGGCTCCACTGGTTATAGCTTAAAGAGCTACAGGCTTCCTTTAAAATGGCACACTTTGAGAAGTCCAAAGTCAAGAGGGAGAACAAAATCCAAGATACCAGAAGATTTGAAATCGCTGGCACCCAGAGCTATAGCAAACAGTGCACACAGCCCAGCTCGCGGCCAGAATAACATAAACCTCACACTAAAAGGCCAATATAGTTCAATTCCTATTTCTCAATAGATCATGTTCAGCTTTCGTGAGAAAGCTAAAAAAAAAATATGGCCTAAAAAATATGAGAAAAGCACATTCTGAAGAGAAAAAGCAAATATCAGGAAGCAGATTGAGATTTAACAGAGATGTTGCAATTATCAGACTAGGAATTGGAAATAAGCATGATTAATATGTTAATGGCTCTAATTGAATAATTAGAAAGCATACTACAACAGGTAGACAACATATACAGATAGATATTCAAAGAAAGAATCAAAAGGAAATGCTAAAAATCAAAAGGACTACAATGGAAATTAAGATTGCTTTTGATGGGCTCAACTTGAGCCTGCACATAGCCAACATAAGATTTAGCTTGAGGAGAAATTCCCAAATTAAAATAGAAAAGGGGGGTAGAATGATGCAATAAAAGAAAAAAGAAAGAACAGATCATCCGATCATCCAAGAACTGTGACACAATCTCCAAATGATTAACATATACATAATTTGAATATCAGAAGGAAAAGAAACAGAAAAGGAGAACTATTCAAAGTAATAATGGCTAAGAACTGGGGCGCCTGGGTGGCTCAGTTGGTTAAGCGTCTGACTCTGGCTCAGGTCATGATCTTCCAGTTTGTGAGTTCCATCCCCCTGTCAGGCTCTGTGCTGACAGCTCAGAGCCTGGAGCCTGCTTTGGATTCTGTGTCTCCACCTTTCTCTGCCCCTCCCCAGTTCATGCTCTCTCTCTCTCTCAATAATAAATAAACCTCAAAGATTAAAAAAATGATAATAATGGCTAAGAACTATCCTAAATTAATGACAGATACCAAGCCAGATGAATGGCAGACACTTCATACAGGAAGTTCAGATAATATCGAAAGGTAAAAATACAAAACTATTTATACCTAGATGTATAATTTTCAAATTATAAAACCAAAGATAAAGACAAAAATCTTGAAAGATGCCAATGAAGGAAAGATGCCAACAGAGAAACAAGAGTAACATTTAATCATGCTTCTCATGAGAAACCATATATCAAGGATTTAGTGAGCTAACATATTTAAAGTGTTGAAAGAAAAAAAAGAGAGGGGAAGAGAGAGGAAGGAAGGGAGAGAGGGGGGAAAATGAGAGAGGGGAAGAGAGAGAAAGGAAAGGAAGGGAAGGAAGGAAGGGAAGAAAGGGAGGGAAGGGCAAAGGGAGGGAAAGGAAGGCAGGAAGGCAGGAAGGAAGATCAACCTAGACCTCTATACCCAGGGAAATTACCCTCCAAAAGTGAAGGAGAAATAAAGACTTTCTCAGACAAAGAAAACCTAAGAGAATTTATTGCCAACATATTTTCTTGAAATAAATGTTAATAAAAGTTCATCAAAGAGAAGGGAAATGGTACACATTTGAAACTGGGATAACATAGAAAGGAAAAGTTTGAAAAATAAAGGAAGATAAAATCGTATTTTTAAAATTCTTAATTGATTTAAAAGATAACTAATAATATGGTAGTAACAATGTATTGAGTGATAATATCAGATGGAGAAATGAAATGGATAACAGCAATGTTCCAAGGGATGGAAGGGAAGAACTGGAAATACTGTTAAAAGGTAACTATCCTATACATGAATCAGTATAGTATTATTTCAAGGTAGGTTTAGATTAGTTTAAAATGGATATGGCCACTTCTAGGAAAAACATTAAAATGGTTTAAAAGAAGTATAGTTGGTATGCAAAAAGAAGAAATAAAGTTAAGTTATATAAATGGTCAATTAAAACTAAGAATGCATAAGAATACATAAAAAAGAAACACTTGGAATAGAAATTTTACAAACATGGCAGATATTAATCAAACCATAGCAATGTATTTATTAGTTTTCTGCTGCTGCCATAATAAAATAACCACAATTTCAAGGGCTTAAAACAATATAATTTATTCTCTCAGTAATTCAACCTGGGTCTCACTGGGTTAAAATCAAAATGTCAGGGGCACCTGGTGGCTCAGTCAGTTGAGCATCAGACTCTTGATTTCAGCTCAGGTCATGATCCCAAGGTTCTGGGATCAAGCCCTGCATCCAGCTCTGTGTTGAGCATGGAGCCTGCTTAAGATTCTCTCTCTCTCCCTCTGCCCCTCTCCCTTGCTTGCATCTTTCTCTCTCTAAAATAAAAAAATTAAAACATTAAAAAATGTTAACAGGGCTATATTCCTTTCTGGAAGGTCTAGCGTAAGTTTTACATCCTTTCTCTTTCAAACTTCCGGGGCACCTATTTTTCTTGGCTTTTGTTCCCCTTGCTCCATCTTGAAAGTGTTTCACTGTGTCCTTAATCTGTGATCACACACCATCTTATGCCTCCCTCTCCCACCAGTGGTTACATTAGCAAACAAACAAATCCAGGATAATCTCACTTTCTCAAGGTCATTGGCTTAATCCCACATTCCAAATGTTGTTTGCCATGTGCTGTACAATATCAGTTAAGAGGCACTGGGACATGTGTTTACCAAAGTCTGCCTTCTGGGTCCAAAGATTCACATGTGTCTCACATGCAAAATACATTTTTTTTTTGTTCCTTATACATTTTATTTCTTACAATACTTTTACAATAAGCATACATTATTTATAAAAGGGAGAATCCACAGTATTTTCAAGGGAGGGAGAAAATAATATGGATTACTGAAACAGAAACTTTGCATTCAAACTGTTCCAGGTTTAGATTGACTGACATCCTGAAAAATTAGCTTATCATCTGTTTAGTTGTGGGCCAGTTTGCTTTAAACTGAGGAAAATCTCTAACCTCACTGACAGTGGAGAATGGATGATAGCAGTGGCCACTTTACAGGCTAGACCTTGGGCTTAGCTATTTGT
>CM053567.1:4408694-4451032 GCA_028646485.1 Cryptoprocta ferox
CCTTCCATGACAGTCTTTCTGCTTTCTATTACAAAACACGACACTGCAATAACAGCAATGAACCGCTTCAACTTTCTCACTTCTGCGGAAGCTGAAACAACTTCTCCAACGTATAAGGGGGCTGGAAAGCTAATTTCCTGTGAAAGTAAAACACAGCCTGGCCCTGGCATTTTAGTTCCCAGGAGAGCCGAAATAAGTCATTGATCAAAACTCCATGTACAACTGTCTTACGAAACTTGGTGTGTTTTGCAAACTCTTCATTTAAATGCAAAGGATTGACATCCCCCGTTAATTCTGAGAAGGCAGCCACGTCCCTCTGTGTGAAGGCCCTGCTGAGTTCTGCGCGGTCTCCGACTCGGACATGCATCTGCTCAGTGTGCTGCCTGCTTGGCACTTGCCGGCTCAGGCACATTCTCCTCTGAAGCCCACCCCGCCAAAGACTATGGCTGCAAGTTACTGGGAACATCTTCAGCACCGTCAAAATCCAGCAGCCGGAGCTTCGAGACCGCTTCAGTCTTCAGACATGATTCTGGCACCAAAAAGTACCTTTTCAGAGTGGAGGAACGTTTCTGAAACTGAAGACTATTCAATCCAACACTAGTTCCCTACTGTTACCAGATAAGGCAAGAAGAAATGGAGAAACCTGAATCACTCTGCAAGCACATTTTTTGCCTTCATAGGATGCCAACAGAGTCAAAGAGCTCCACAATTTGACAAGACCGCTGCTACATATCCTCAAGATGCCTGACAAGGTCTTCTCTTCGTAGGTCGGGATGTCCAAGGGTAAGGCTGCATCAACCTCCCCAAACAGGTCCTTCAAGGCTGAAATAAGCAGCTGTTTAAACTGTGCAGCATTCAGTCCAACCCCGGGATCTTGAAATTCTAGGCACACTTTCATGTAGTGGTGCTCAGAGGGGTTTTTGTAAACGATCCTTTCATATGTGGTGGCCGGAGCTGGCATCTTTCCCAATGCTGACATCTTAGAACGCCGCCCGCCGCCCGCCGTCCGCCGTAACGTCGTCTTGCGCCTGCAAAATACATTTGACCCTTCACCTAGTCTCTGAAAGTCCTGATCCTTTCCACCATCATCTCAAAGTCCAAAATCTCATCTAAAGTTCATTAGCCTCAAATGTTAAATTCTAACTTCTTCTTTTCCAAGGTTAGATATGCTTGAGGCTCTGCATATAATATATCCTGAGCACAATTCCTCTCCATCCATGGCTCTACAAAACCAGACAATAAATTGTCTGCTCCCAGAATAAACTGGGTCTGGCTTCATGTAACACCTATAAACATTTCTGTTCAAAAGAAGAGAAAATGGAAGGAAAAAGAACTCATGGATCCTATGAAATTTTTCAGTCCAGCTGGGCATACTCCACCAGATTTCAAGACCAATAACAATTCTTCATAGCGTGCAGCTCCAGCTTCTCTGTTCCATGCTCCACCCTGTCATCTCCTGACTTCATGCTTGGGGTCATCCTTACTTCCCAATGAAGATAATGGTAGGTTTGAGGCTGAGTAGTTTTATCAGCCTCTACAATTTTGCATGTTTAATAGCCTTATTTCATTTGTCCACTCTCTGACTCTCTCGGCACAAGCCAGCAGCGTTTCTGGTGATACAAAATTATCAAAACCGTGTGGGTCTCATGTATCCCATAGAGATTTACTCTAGTAGACAAGAGATTCCACCACAGATCTTTTCTGAATACTCAAATCTCTATTTTTGCTTCTGCTGAAAACACTGGGGAGGTCTATGAGTTAAATGCCAAATGCAGTCAAAAGGCCTTTCGTGTGATTGAATATTCTGACCTGTGGATATTTCTGAGGAATCAGCAAAATATCATCACTCATCCACACCTTCAGCTTTTCCTTTAGAGTATGTCTCCTGACGGGGAATGTCTTAATTTTCATGGTGATGTGGCTGTGTCAAAAGCACACAAGATCCACATGAAAAAGCTTCCAGTGAACAAAGCTGGAAGAATTTAAACAAGAAAATAAAATGGTATTTGTCTATAGCCCAGGGTAAAAAGAAAATAATAAAAATAAATATTCATGACTCCATATCAATATAAATTGATGATTAAATAAATAAATAAATTGAAGGAACAAATCATTGCAGAATAATGCCAAATAATTCCTGGAGATACTCTCCTGTCAAACAGATGAAGCATAACTCCTCCTCTAGAGTGTGGGGTGCATACAGTGACTTCCATTCAAGGAGTAAGGTATGGATATAGAGAAGAAAAGGAATTCCACTATACAGAAACCTGACAACCACTGTCTCAGCAGGTTGCCAAAGTCAACATCAATAGTGATGTATCATGCTGATAGCACACACTCAATACCGTGTGATGAAAATAACAATTTACTTCCATGGTCTCCCCCCTAACAAAATGATAACTCCAATTTAATCATGAGGGAAATATCAGGAAAATCCCATCTGAGGGACATTCAACAAGATACATGACCAGATCTCCACAAAATTGTCAAAGTTATAAAAAAACCAAGGCAATTATGAGAAACTGTCACAGTCCGGAACTTAAGGAATCATGAGGAGTCAAATTTAATGTGACGTTATGAATGGGATGCTGAAATAGAAAGGGACATTATGTAAAAACTAAGGAAGTATGAAAAAATTGTGAATTTTAATTAATAATAGTGTATCAGTATCATTTCATTAATTGTAACAAATGTGCCATTGCTTATGAATTATACTAATGATAGAGGAAACTATGTAGGCATGCTCTGTATTATATAACCTGCAATTTTTCTATAAATCTTTTACTCTTCTAAAACATAAAGTTTATTAAATAAAACAGGGTGCTATTAGTGTTATGAGTGGTGAGTGAAATTATGAAAGGTTTTTTACCTTAAAACAGAAAATGCTACATTTTTAAAAAAGTTTTTGATCAGTGCTGGTATGTAAAATATACTTCTGGTTAAGAAATGTAAAATGTGAATCATTTTTTAAAAATTTTTTTAATGTTTTTTATTTTATTTTTGAGAGACAGAGACAGCGCGAGCAGGGGAGGGTCACAGAGAGAGGGACACACAGAATTTGAAACAGGCTCCAGGCTCTGAGCTAGCTGTCAGCACAGAGCCCGACACAGGGCTCGAACCCACGAACTGTGATATCATGACCTGAGCCGAAGCCGGACGCTTAACCAACTGAGCTACCCAGGCGCCCCATGTTTCCTTTTTTAAAAACAAGTTTATTTATTTTGAGAAAGAGACAGCATGAGCAGGGAAAAAGCAGAGAGAGAGAAAGAGAGAGAGAGAATCCTAAGCAGGCTCCCTGGTGTCAGTGCAGAGCCAGAAATGGGGCTCGATCTCACAAACCAACCATGAGTTCACGACCTGAGCTGAAATCAAGAGTTGGACAGTTAACCAACTGAGTACCCAGGAGCCCCAAGAAAGGTAAAATGTGATTTCCAAGAAACATGCTGGTCTCAACAACACAGCACACATTTGACAAATTTTGGACAGATAATTAATGATTGGTCTATATTTGATTCAAACACATAATTCCTTTCTTGAAAGAATAATTCATTTTCAGGGAAAATTAGTAGAAAAAATAAAGTACTATCTATATTACCAACTTAGGGTCTGAAGGTAGGAGGCAACCAGAGGCAGTGGGAGAAGTGGTACTGACTGAATTTGTTGCTCTTTTCTACTTCTGAGGATTCAGTAATGAAACTGGGAGAAAAGTCATATAACCACTATTCATGGATTTACTCCCACCCTATGTAGTTTTCCTGATACACATTTCTACAGTTTGGTAGAGATCTTCTCATCTGGATAACTAAACATGGAGAGGGAAAATAATGGCAAAACTCACATAGATAATGATAATCAGACCTCAATAAATCCATTTGTAGTTCCTCAGAACAAGATCAGTAAAGTCCCCTGTGCTAGGAAATCATTCATGTCTGGTGCACTGTGAAGTAGAAGAGTATTTCACACAGTTAAAGGAGCCATCCAAATGGAAAATGAGACTTTTATTCTCATTTATAAATAAGTTTACAGAAACTTTACATAGAACCAACAAGCACATGAAGTCCAACCGTTAGAACGTAAGCAGGAAAGAAAAACAAACCAGAAAGCTGTCTGCTAGTGAGACAAGCTGCTTAAAAATTCAGAATTCAGAGGAAGAGAATGCAAAGGTAAATGATGACACAATAAATAATAGTGGAAAGACAGTGGCGCATGCGTGTATTATTTTTTCCTGTTGGAAAGAATAAAGTAGAATTTAAAATGGTGAAATACATGAAAATAGTGAATCTTTTGGTACGAAAAGGAGAACCTGTCTGAAGGAGTGCACAGACTCGTTTTGTGTCAGGTCCCATGCACAGCAGTAGGAAAATAAGTCAATAAATTGGAATGAATTTAAACTATATTTTCAAACACCCAAGAAAACGATTTATCTAGAAGGGAAAAGAAAAGCAATTCTGACTCCATTTTCCAATAGGAAAGTCTTTGCTCTAAATTTACCAATCACATTCTTAATACTAAATGAGCTTCAAAACTCACACGCTTACTATTTTTTGGTCTGGATTTTAAGAAAATATTTAGATCATTAGTAGCAGAGTGGATCCCATCACTCCCGGGTGAGGCTTCTGGATTTCCCACTCCCTCCCCACGTGAGATCCAGTGGATTATTATAGTTACAAATAGGAGATGTGAAGCACCTTGATGCAGTGAAGCTCTGGGTTCCCCCAGGTGTTATATTTTCTAGCCATGTAGTAGCCACTCTGAGGTATGTGAAGAGCACCCGTTTCCCATTACAGATATGTGCTGTCAGTATGATTGACTCATCAAGTGCAAGTTCGTAGGACTCAACCAACAATGTCTATAATGAGCTACAGATGGCAAGTTCCATGGGATTCTCATACCTAAAATTTCCAATGGAACAATTTTTTAAGTGTTTATTTCTTTATTTGAGGGGGGGAGGGACAGAGAGAGAGGGAGACAAAGAATCCTAAGCAGGCTCCATGCTGTCAGCACAGAGCCCAACAAGGGGCTCGAACCCAGAGATCATGACCTGAGCCAAAGTCAAGAGTCTGATGCCTGACAGACTGAACCACCCAGATGCCCCTAGAATATATTTTTTAAGTTAGTTAGGAAAGTTGGATTCAACTAAGGCTTAAATGCTCACAGATTCCAGATCATATGGAAGAAAGACTGTGAAACATATTCCTTCTACTATAAAAACTCTGAAAGGAAGCATTTGAATGAATTCATTGTTTGTTCATCAAAAAAATTTTTTAGAGAGTGAGAGAGCACACAAGCAGAGGAGAGGGGCAGAGCGTGAGAGAGATTCTTAAACAAGTTCCATGCTTAGAATGGAGCCTAGTGTGGGGCTAGATCCCATGACCCTGGGATCCTGGGACCCCGAGCTGAAATCAAGAGTTGGAGGCTCAACTGACTGAGCCACCCAGGTGTTCCTGAAAGAAAACCTTTGGATAAAGAATCACCAATCATGATGTAAGGACTTGTACATCACTGTTGTACATCTGAAACTAGTACATTACATGTCAACTATACTTCAATGAAAAAAAAATCAGGAAAGAGTGTGCCCTGTTGACAAAGCATTTCAATGCAGATTTGAGAACCTCACACCAGAAATATCTCTGGCTTGGGTTCTAGAACTAGTCTGCTGGGGTTAGTTTGGAACAAAACAAAACAAAACAAAGGAAAGCAAAACAAAACAAAACAATAATTCTAACAAAACTGAAGCAAGGACTTCAATATGAGAAAAAACAGACATCAATTTAAAAGTTACTTGCAAAAAAAAAGTCACATTTGGGTGATTAAACATTCACTCCACAGCAAATGTACAGATGTCATAATTTAATATATGCCAAAGAGAGTACAACTGAAATAGAAATTGCTCATAATAGGAACTAAAGAAGAAACTTCTGTTGACAAATATTAATGGGAGAGCTGAGCTTATACTCAGGTATAAACATGTCAAGCCAATAATATAGAGATTTTTGAATAATATAATTAAAATTTGCATGATATGCCCACCTACACATATTATTTTCTTACACATAAAAAAAGTTCACTTCCTTTCAAGCACCTTGAAAAATTTACAGAATGGCTAGGTTTTGGGTTTCCAAAGCACAGAGCACAGATGACTACAGAATTTATCATTCCACATTTTCTGTGACAGCTGTGTAAATAACAAAGTACCTAGAATAGAGCAGGTGAAGAAAAATAGCATGCAAAAGAGAAGAGCCTTGCACAACAGATGAAGAAGGCTAATGGTATAGGAATATGAGTTCAGGAAAGAAAAAGGAACAGAGAGACGAGTTCCAATTATTATAAATATTTTTAGAAGACAAAGAAAATACTCGCAAGCAGCAATAAAAATAATACAGAAAAAATGAAAACATAGCTGTATTAAATTAATGCTACTAAAGATAATAACTATGGAAGCATACTGAATAAAATGAAATAAACACCAGTTTGACAGCCTTAAGAGAGAATACTTGAAGAGCTAAGCTCTGAGACAAAAGGAATGTATACTAAAGTGTACTTTTCATTCTCAAGAGCATTTTTCTCCTTGAGATGTGTTGGTATTTTCAGAGCATGGAGACTTGGAAAGAAAGCAGGAGCCTAGAAGCAGGATGGTCTCACCAGGCTAAAGATCTAACACACTTGATCTCATGGAAACAAACCAAATCAATCCTGGAGAAACAATTTTGCAGAAAAAAAGGAGAGTGGACCTGCTATTCCCTGTGCAATTTCTCCTCAAATCATCTGCTCACTCACAACTTATATACAAGGAAGATAACCTATGGGTGACCATGGAATAGGTTGAGGCTCACAAGCCAATAGCAATTTTTATCAACCTCCATGGATCTGGGGAGACCCAAATTGGAAATCATAGTTCTCCACAGAGGCGTGGATCTGGGAAACACTGCAGGGTGTCAGCTCGAAACACTGGAAGGGCTACATCACAGAGCTAGGTCAAATGGAAATGGAAGAACCTCAACTAGATCAAGCCAGCTAACTCATAAATGGATTGCTTAAAATAAATTTAAATAAATTCTGGAAAAAGATAGCTTTATCTGTAAGACTACAATTTTCTGTAATTGAATGATCTAAAATACTATAGTTTTTCATATGTAAAATCTGACATTAAGTGAAAATATATTGGGCACAAAAGGGTATAGTAAACATGCCTAAGAAACACAAGAACAAAGGATACCCATGTCATCCAGAAATAATAGACACAGAAAACAAAATAGGTAAGCTTCATTTCTTTAAAATATAGGTGAAGGGAGAAAAAAATTCACCAGAGAACTTCAGGATGTTTTTTAAAGGAATTCAGAAACTGGAAATTAAGCCCAGCCACAAATGGACTCCAAATGCATTTTAAAATGTTGTCTTATGAGCTTCTAACATCATAGTAATCATCAAGAGATGACTAATCCAGGACTCACATTAACTTCCAACATTATTTAAAATGACAGTCAAAAGTAGCCTTTAAAATTTTCATACTACATCATAAACTTAAAGAATATAATTGTAAAAACATATTTAAAAAAAAAAGAGTCTCTCTTGGCCTAATAGTGATCTAATGATACTCAAAGATGGCAGTCTGATTGATGTAGGGAGGTTTGAGCAAAGGAAGCCAGAGAAGCCAACTAGATGAATTATTTTTATTAAAATAGACAGAATTACTATTTTCTTCTTTAGTAGTTATCTTTGTTCTCTATAATTGTCTTTTGTTTCTCTTTTAAGAAGAAAGCAGAATTTTTACTATTATTTTAGGGCCATATAAAAAATGGGGTGCCCGACCTAGAATTTAATCTGGGTTAGGAAGAGGGTCTTCATTCCCTCAAAATACCAGGAGACCTGGATTAATATATTCTTTGATTCTTTCAAAATAATTGACATTTTTCATGCTATTTGAATTGTTATAAAACTTAAATTGCAACAATCTTACTTCACGTAATAAAGTCAAATGAACATAACTCTAATACAAAATCTAATAAAAATGGCCAGAATAAAGAAATTTTAAAATATATCTGAATTAACTGAAGTGCAAAATTCTATAAAAATAATATTCAATAGAATCTAGTAGATTAAATAGTTAATAACTCCCTCTATGAATTCAACAGTTCCATGTTTGGGAAGGTAGCAAGCTAACTTCACACACGCTTTTTTATCCTTCTCTCTGAGGTTCTCCGTGTCTTCTTGTGGCCATACTCATTTGCCCCCAGCATTTTACTTTTACCATATTGATGTGTATAACCCCTTGTAATTTTCTCCAAATCTTCTCATGTTCCAAAATTTCTCCAGATCAGAAAATCAGACTCTACATTGAGAAACAGTTAAAATGGAGAAATGACCAAGATCTCAAGACAGCAGAAAATAATGTGGAAAGCATGTGGGGTGCATCTTACGGGAGACACCTCTCTGGAGGACTGTGTCTGGGGCCCATTCTATTCTGTGTATAGAATCTCCAGATTTTTTACATTGTCTGAAAGCAGAGGAGATATGAGACACTCAGAAACAATGAAATTTTACATTAGATCCAATAGCTTTACCTCAGTATTGCAGAAGAATCTTAATGGGAAAAAAAAAAAAAACCAGCAAAGGGTAATGGGAAGAGGGAGACTAAGAGCTCTCTGATAATGTGGCTTTTCCCAAATTTACTCTGAAGGAGTGCGAGGCATCGGTCATCTGAAATGTGATACTACCTCATTTGTAAAAATTGAGCCATTTTATGTCATTCTTAGAGTAAGCGTCAGTTAACAATGCAACATACAGTTAGCCAATGAAACTCTGCAGAACACTGTGTACACACTGAAAAGGATTTTTAAAAATCACAAAAAGGAAACTACTGATGATTTAATTCAGCATTCGAGTTAAAATATTAGAGAGTTATGTACCTCTGAAAAACACTGAAAATGTTCTAAGTTAACTGAAGTAGAAAGCAAAATAGTAAAAGAATAGATAGATAGGTATGATAGATAATTATCAATTAAATGGGCTGCACTTTTAAAGGCTAAGGAAGGTGAAAATGAATCCAGTAAATGTGGTCAAAATAACTTCAACTGGTAAGTGATCTTAAAATTATTGAGAAAAATGATGGCGTGTACATTCTTATTATTAAATTAGCTTCACAAAATCTTAATCTCAACATTTCAGAAAAGGCCTAAACTCTAACTTATAATTATAAATGATAACTTATAAACCTTGTGGAATAACGTATCTCCACCCCAGCATAAACCCTGATAACTAATAAGGAGAATACACATATATTATAGGGAACCAGTCATGTAAAATAATTTCCTTTCAAATTAGTTACAGGAAATTACGATGTTAAATGATTGTCTTCCTGCATATAAAAAAACTAAATATAGTTTTGAAGTATTTACAAACTGGTTAGACTAAACAGGAAGTTTTTCAAAGACAATGGTGAAGTAATTAAAGTTCAACTCCCTGAGATTACAGGAACGAAACCTCTGCTCTCCCCTGCAAGTAAGTGATGTATTAAAAGCTGTGAAAATGTGCACATCTAATTAGGAAGCCTTAAAACATAAAGGAACCAGTATATTGAGTTGAATAAAGGGAGGTAAGGCAGTGTGGTACCGTGAAGAGCATTTTGCTATTTCTAGAATGTTAAACTACTTGAACTCCTATGAGATATATGACTTATTTTGGTCTCAAGATCTAATTTTCCTAATTAATGTTTAAGAATTCCTTATGGGGTTTTTGATACAGTAAAGATACATCTACTTAAAATGAACAAATTGTTTGTGTCCTTAATTTTGTGTGAAGCTTTTCAACATATTTTGTAAAATTAAAATACCACTCAACAGACAGTGGTTAATGAGACTGGGAATTCATTATTTTATCCTCAATTAGCGTCACTATTACATAATAAGTCTGGGTATTTAATCTATGTATAAGCTTAAAATAATTCTTATCTATTTGTAGACCATGGGTAAATATTTAAGACTAGCCCAATATTTTTTATGGTTTTCATCAACTCTATCCTGAAAAAAATTAATATAGATGCTTATATAGTACAAACTGTTGCCTGAGTGTAAAAAGAAAATAAAATCTAGAAGTGATTATTACAAGCAAATTTCCCTAAGGGGAACCTGGCTAATAAACTGAGGTGAGTTTTTCTTCTGAGATTTACATTAAAAAAATTTTTATGTTTATTTATTTTTGAGAGACAGAGAGAGACAGAGAACGAGTTAGGGGGAGGGACAGAGAGAGAGAGGGAGACACAGAATCGGAAGCAGGCTGTCAGCACAGAGCCCGACACGGGGCTCAAACCTACGAACCATGGTGAGATCATGACCTGAGCCGAAGTCAGACACTTAACCGACTGAGCCACCCAGGTGCCCCTTCTGAGATTAACTTTTAAAAATCACATATATATGATTATTATATGTCAAATGATGTATCACCTAGCCACTAAACTAAATATGTTTCTCCATGAAAATTTTAAAAGTTGATGGATTTGCTGAAAAGCATGGTGAAGTATATCTAGAGATT
This sequence comes from Cryptoprocta ferox, assembly GCA_028646485.1. Taxonomy (NCBI): domain Eukaryota; kingdom Metazoa; phylum Chordata; class Mammalia; order Carnivora; family Eupleridae; genus Cryptoprocta; species Cryptoprocta ferox. The sequence continues at coordinate 4,419,222 of CM053567.1, forward strand.
CTATCAGGCCTTTCGTACCAAATTACTGGAAACATTAATGGTGGTGACTTTTTCCGTGGTGACCGTGTCATCACCACAGAATACAAGAGGGAGGTATGCAAAGCACGTTGTGTCCCATAACGTTACAGACATTTGCACCAAAATTGTACAGCTGTGTCATGACAATCTTGTTGATTTTGTGTGGGAATCAACATTCTGGGCATGAGCCAGCCGGACCTGGAATTTACTCGCAAATATCTCAAAAAATAGTTGAAAGGGAATGTGAATAAAGAACTACAAGTGCAGTGTTTTAATTGAAATGTTTGTGAGTTTTATGAATACAGAACTATGGAATTTTTTTTTCACTTAAAACTTTTGAGAAAAGTCTTAAATCTCTTGGATACTTCTTGCTGGCAAATGAATTCTATTAGAAAAGGTGAAGTAGAACCAGATCATAAGCATCCACATTTATCCATTGTTTGAAACACATTGGACATTTTAACTGAAGTTGCCCCATAAACAGTCAAGACTAATCCCTCAATCAGTGGTGAGTGCAGTTGGGCCTTGAACTTAAGTTGTCTACCTCCAATACTTGTCATTTTTAAAAAAATTTTTAAACTATTTTGAGAGAGAGAACACACAAATGTGCACAAGTTGGGGAGGAACAGAGAGAGAGAAGGAGAGAGAAAATCCCAATCAGGCTCCTCACTGTGAATGCAGAGCCTCAAGTGGGTTTGACTTGATCTCAGGAACTGTGAGATCATGACCTCAGCTGAAATCAAAAGTTGGACACTTAACAGACTGAGTCACCCAGGTGCCCCCAAAACTTATCATCTTAACCGTTACGCTTTCTAAACAGAATTGTTTCTTTAATGCCCTCTTTGGATTGTCAACTGCTGGCGAATAGAAACACAACTAATATCTACACATTGTTCACAGCGCCTTGAAACTTCGCTCAATTTATTAGCTTTGGTAGTTTGTTTCTCTGTGTAGATTCTTGTTATATTCTGACCTTTACAAATCTGTTTCTATTCATTTAAATTAAGAATATCCAAGGTCTTAACATATATTTTTCATATTTTGTATAGTTTTTAACTTTAAATGCTACATACAATTTATTTTTTTATTTTTTTTTCTTGTGCAGTCTGGATTAGACTATTTATATAATAATAAAAGAAGAGACCTGAAAATAAAGAAAATCTTTAGTAACATTTTCAAGCACTTTAAAAATTTTTTTAATGTTTATTCATTTTTGAGATAAAGAGAGAGAGAGAGAGAGAGAGAGAGAGAGAGCATGAGCAGGGGAGGAGCAGAGAGACAGGGAGACACAGAATCCGAAGCAGGGCTCCAGGCTCTAAGCTGTCAGCACAGAGCCTGACAGGGGGCTCGAACCCACAAACTGTGAGATCATGACCTGAACTGAAGTCGGATGCTTAACTGATTGAGCCACCCAGGTGCCCCAGCACTGTTTTTTAGGAAATCATGGGTTAAAAAGGCAAACAGTGCTGTCATCCATTAAGACTAAAAAAGAAAAAGAAAAAGAATCCAGTTCCTGGGCATGAGGAGTAATGATATACTCGAGACAAAAATATCTAGTCTTGTATTTGTTTTATGCTTTCTTTTCAATCCCCTCCTAATTGTACATAATTCCATGGGAAATATTAGGCATCATGTATTTCTATATTACTTACAGTTGCTATGAAGACAATTTTTTTTCTTTATCTGGCAGTTGGTTTTGGGTGGTAACGACACTAAAATAAAGAAATCATCTGGAAGTATACGCATGACAGTAAATTCAGTATGTTTCAGCAAGCACATACAAAATAATAAACTAAAAAAATAAAAAAGGAAAAGAGGGAATGACAAATTTGGACAATAGTGTAATGGAACACTGTGTAAGCCACTATGGAAAATGGTGACTTAATATAGTTTAAAAATGAAATACTTCAATAAATATGCTCTTATATTAGAGGAAAGTAAAAGAAAATACTTGGGAATTGCAACATGAATGTAGAAACATTTAAGAATTGATAATTTTCTGCTTTGCCTTCTCCTTCTTTCCTTATCATGCTTTTCTTTACTGGAATGTCCCAGAAGTCCATCCTGAATAATCATTTATGCAAAATTCCTTGGCTTAGGCTCTGCTCCCTGGAGAAGCGGACTTCAGTTGACATCATAACTGTCACCTTGTTTGTCACATTGTTTATGTCCCTTGTACTGTGGTTTTCCAATTTCTTGTATAAAAAATAGACTTTCTTAGGTTTATTGTCAGCACCTAAAAGATTTCACATTGAAAAACAATCTAAATAATTCTTAAGCATTTCTAAAACTATGTTTATTTACTTTATTATTATTAAGGCCACAAAGAATGGTGTGGAACATACCTGCTTTGTGTCTTTTTCTTTCCATCACAGATCAGTAGAAGGGTTCTCTTTCTCCCTTCGCTGAATGTCTTGTAGCATGAGGATGGAAGAGTGGTGATGTTAATCTGTTGACAGTTTTCTTGTATGAAGTAGTATATTGTGAAACGTTTGAGGTTGTACCTTTTACATATCATTTTATCCTTGGCGTCCAACACTAGCTTAATGTACAGTAGCTACCCAATATACATGAATGCCAACATCAGTGAGACTCAGGGTTTCATCAAACTTGGCTATTACATATACACATAAATACACATTTTACTGGATCACAATGATGTCTATTTTCTAATTCTATTGGAATAACAAATGGTTTTTGCCTTTAAATATCATTTTGATAATAATATAAAGTAGAGCTTATCAAGTATGACTGATTCAGAAACCTCAGTGATTTGTCGAACAGTGACAATGTAAATGTGGAAAGTCATGTCCACCACAACTATGTGCAATGTTTTCCACACTCCATATCCATATCTCTTGCCCTGCATCCTGAGTTCCATTGCAGGACCTCTTCCATGATGTCTGTCCCCTTCCAGTCCTGATCCTGTTGCCCAGAGGAGTCCTACCCTTTAAATGGATGAAGAGAGTGCTCATAACAGGAGGAGGTTCTTGCTATCTTGAGTGGCATTCTTCATGCATGAGGGATTTGTCTGTTCAGTTTTCTGGTTGGTATGGTATATGTCATTTTGAAATCAAAACAAAACAAATAAAAGATGGGATGGAGAGGTCCACTGTGGTTCTATTAGTCCAAATGTAATACAGGTCAAAGCAATTAGTCCATTATTCTTAATAGTGTTGAAAATTCCAATGCTCATCCATGTCTGATTGTCTTCTCTAGTGGAACGGAGAGGCAGGTTAAATGTCTTTAAACCTGTTACAAATGGCCAGAGCTATGAGAACAATTCTGGATGATGGGTTTTGGATAAAAATGATATCCTCCCATTTGTACTGTGATCTCTCTCTCTCTCTCTCTCTCTCTCTCTCTCCCCCTCTCCAGTGTCCTTGTATGGAAGATCTAGGATCCTAGTGTTGAAACAGTAGAGACCCAATAGGCCACAACCAATGGCAAAACCTTATCTAAACCCATGCACAACCAGCACGCACTGGAAAGATAGAATAAGTAAGAAATAAGTTTCTAATTTCTTTAATTGATGCATAATTTACACATAACATGACATACAGCTATGCAACCTAATGATCACTTCAATAAGTCTAGTTAGCATCTGTAATCATATAAAGATTCTGTGGGGAATAAGCTTAGGAGTTCCCTGGGCTTGCACTAATGGGTTAACAAGGCATAAAGAATTAGAAAGCCATAGGATGCTCACACCCAAGTTTGAGTAAACAAGATTAGGTAAATAGATACAGAGAGGGCAGGGCAAAGACCCCAATATATAACAAAGGTATATGAGGTAAACAAGATAGGTGTTCAGGGTGGAAATGCCTCCCAACTTAGTACTGTAGCAGAAAGCTGCTTTCACAGGAAGGAAGGACCAAATTAAGTAAACAGGTAAATTGGGCTATAGACCGCCACAGGGCAAAGTTGCCCAGAGTGGAGCTAACTAACAAAATAAAGGTGCCATGTTGACCCTGAAGTAGCATGCTCTGTCTTTCTTGTCCCCTAGACCAGTTGAGGTAAACAGAGGTGATGCCTCATGTCCGCTGTAAACAACCTTCCACCTGGCCTGCCGGCGCCAGGATCTTGTTTTGTATTAACCCAAACCCCTAACCCCACATATCTTCGAAACCTTCCCCTCATGTCCATGAGTTAATGTTCACAGTTTCATTGTCTCTTGGTGCATGTCCATCACCATGTTTGTAAGCCTTCTGATCCTAATAAAAACGGAGCAAGGACCCTTAAATAGGGGCTCTTGCCTTCTCCGGGACATAGGCCATCTCTTCCATTTTAATCCTGTGTCCTGTTTTCTTGCTGGACAAGAAAGAACTCTAGAACCAGAGTCTATGACAAGCTACATTCTCTTCCTATGATAAGAAGTTTTAAGATTTATAATTTCAGTAACTTTCAAATGTGCAATACAATATTATTGACTATAATCACCAGGATATACATTACATCACCATGATTTTGTTATTTTATAACTGAAGTTTGTACCTCTTGACGTCCTTCAACTATTTGGTCTAGCCCAATGTCAACGACCTGAATTTTGTTTCCACATATATGTGAAATCACATGGTATTTGTTTTTCTCTTTCCGACTTATTTCACTCAGCAAAATACCCTCTAAGTTCATCCATGTTGTCACAAATAACAAGATTTCATTATTATTTTATGGCTGACTAGCATTCCATTTTGTGTGTAGGGATGTGTGTGTGTATGTGTGTGTGTGTGTGTGTGTGTGTGCCAAAGATTTATACATTCATCCACTAATGGACATTTGACTGGCTTCCATATCTAGGCTGTAATATTATAAATAATGCTGCGATAAACATAGGGGTGTTATATATTTTCAAATTAGTATTTTTGTTTTCTTTGGGTAAACAGTCAAATTGCCACATTGTACAGTATTACTATTATTAATCTCTTGAGGAACCTCGATACATTTACTATAGGGGCTCACAAGTTACATTGACACCAACAGTGTATGAGAGTACTCTTTTCTCATATCCTTGCCAACAGTTGTTGTCTTTTTGATATTAGCCATTCTGACTGGTGTGAGAGGCTACCTCCTTGTGGTTTTGATTTTCATTTTCCTGATGATTGCTGATGTTGAGCATCTTTTCATGGGTCAGTCGGCCACCTATCTGTTTTCTCTGGAAAACATAGCTATTCAGATCTGTCCATTTTTAAATCTGGTTGTTTGGGGTTTTTGCTATTGAGTTGCATAAGTGATTTACACATTTTGAATTTTAATTCCTCAAAGGATAAATTATTTGCAAATATCTGTACCATTTGGTAGGTTGCCTTTTCATTCTGTTGATGGTTTCCCTTGCTTTGCAGAAGCTTTGTAGTTGGATGTAGTCCTACTTGTTTATTTCTGCTTTTCTGGACTTTGCTTTTAGAGTCATAACCAAAAAAATCATTGCCAAGATTTAATGTCAAGGAGCTTACCCCCTGTTTTCTTCTAGCAGTTTTGTGGTTTCAGGCCTTACATTCAAATCTTTAAACCATGTTGAGTTAATGTTTGTGTATGGTATAATATAGTTATCCAGTTTCATTCTTTTCCATGTGGCTGTCCAGTTTTCCCAATGCCATTTATTGAAAATACTCTCTTTTCTCCATTGTATATTTTTATCTCTGTCTTAAATTTATTGACCTATTGTGTTCCATTGATCTATGTGTCTTTTTCTGTGCCAACACCATACTGTATTGATTGCCATAGCTTTGCAATAATCAGGTAGTGTGCGACTTCCAGCTTTGTTCTTCCATAAGATTCTATTGGCTATTTGGGGTCTTATGCCAATTTTAGGATTTTTTTCTATTTCTGTGAGAAATGTCATTGAATGTTGATAAGGATTTCACTGAATTTCCAGAATGTTTTGGCTCATCTGGGCATTTTAACAATATTAATTCTTCTAATATATAAGCAAAGAATACATTTCCATTTCTTGTGTCTTCTTGAATTTCTCTCATTACTGACTTATAACTGTCAGCATTCAGGTTTTTCACCTCTTTGGTTAAATTTGTTCTTAGGTATTTTATTCTTTTTGATGCAATTTAAAATGGGATCATTTTCTTAATTTTTCTGACAGCTTGTTGCTAGTTTATAAATACGCAGCTGAATCCTGTATATTGATTTTGTACCCTGAAACTTTACTAAATTCATTGATTTTTCTGGTGGTATCTTTAGAGTTTTATAAATTTAAATCTTGTAATGTGCAAATCATGACAGTTATACTGCTTTGCAATTTGGATGATTTTTATTTCATCTTCTTGCCTAATTGCTCTGGCTATGACTTCCAATACTATGTTGAATGTAAATAGCAAGAATATGCACCCTTGTCTTGTCCTGATCTTAGAAAAACAAACTTTCAGCTTTTCATCATTGAGGATGATGTTAGCTGTGGTCATGTCAAACACAAGACCATACATGACCTTTATTACACTGAGCTACATTTCCTATATGCCACTGTGTTGAGAATACTTATCATAAATGGATGTTGAATTTTGTGAAATGCATTTAGTGTATATGTTGAGATAACCATATGATGTATCATTAACTCATTTTGTTAATGTTATTAATCATGTTGCCCGACTGGTGGATGTTGAGCCATCCTCACTTCCCTGTTAGAAATCCCAATTTCTTATGGCATACAATCCTTTTAGTGTATTGTTGAAATCAGATTCCTAATATTTTGTTAAGGATTTTTGCATGTATATTCATCAGGGATGTTGGCCTATGATGTGTGTGTGTGTGTGTGTGTGTGTGTGCGCGCGTGTGTGTGATATTTGTGTTTCATTTTGGTATTGGGATAATGCTGCCCACCATCTCCCAAATAAGTTTAGATGTGTTCCTTCCTCTTCAACTTTTTGTAAAAGTTTGAGAAGCACGGGTATTAAATTCTACTTGAATGTTAAGTATAACTCACTAGTAAAGCCATCTGGCCCTGGACTTTTGTTTGTTGGGAGGTTTTAATTAGATTCAACTTCCTGACTAGTAATCAATTTTTTCAAATTTTCTATTTTTTCATGACTCAGTCTTAGAAGACTGTTTCTCTCTAGGAATTCATCCATTTCTTCTAAGTTGTCTGATTTATTGGTAGATCGCTTTTCATAGTAGTCTTTTATTATCCTTTGTATTTCTGCAGTATCCACTGGAATCTTTCATTTCTAATTTTATTTGACCCCTTTCTCCATTCTTAGGGAGTGTAGCTAAACTTTATACATTTTGTTTATATTTTAAAAGAATTATATTTTAATCTATTTGATCTTTTCTATAGTCTTTTTTGTCTGTGTTTCATTTATTTCTACTCTGATCTCTATTATCCCCTTCCTTTTCCAAACTTTGGACCTTGTTTATTCTTTTTCTTCTCCAACTCTTCCTCCTCCTCCTCCTCTTCCTTGTCCTTCCTTTTTTAGTTCATCTAGGTATAAACTTAATTGAGATTTTTTTCTTGTTTCTTGAGGTAATCCTGTATTGCTATAACCTTCGCTTTTAGAATTGCTTTTGCTGCATCTCCCAGATTTTGGTATGTTACATTCCCATTTTATTTATCTCCGAAGTATTTTTTGATTTCTCATTTGCTTTTTTCAAGGACCCACTAGTTGCTGAATAGCATACTGTTTTCTCCTTGTAACTGATTTTCTAGTTTCATACCATCATCGTTGAAAAAGATGCTTGATGTAATTTCAATCTTCTTGAATTTTTTGAGGCTTCTTTTGTGCCCTCACATACAATCTATTCCAGAGAATGTTCCATCTACATTTAAGAAGAATATGTATTCTGGGGGACCTGGGTGGCTCAGCCAGTTGAGCGACTGACTTCAGCTCAGGTCATGATCTTCCAGTTCGCGGGTTCAGGCCCTGCGTTGGGCTCTGTGCTGACAGCTTGCTCAGAGCCTGGATCTTGCTTCTGATTCTGTATCTCCTTCTTTCTCTGCCCCTCCCCCATTCATGCTCTGTCTCTCAATAATAAATCAATGTAAAAAAAAGGAGAATATGTATTCTGCTGTTTTGAGATGGAATGTTTTGCATATAGTAAGTCCCATCTGGTCTAATGTGTCATTAAAGGCTTGTCCAGTGAGTCAATAAAGGCTCCTTTATTGATTTTCTGTCTGGATGCCTATTGAGAAAAGAGTGGTGTTAAATTTCTTTACTATTACTATGTGGTGTCAATTTTTCCCTTTAGGTCTCTTAATATTTCCTTTATAGATTTGTTGCTTAAACTTTTCCATAGATTCCCACCTATTAATTTGACATATCTTCTTATCTGCTCATAAGGTTTCTGGTTTCTGGTATTAAACACTAAATGGTTACATTGCTGGGAACTTGATAGTAACATAGATGGACAAAACGTCCTACTACATGTAAGCCACATTCTAAAGAGGGGAAATCTCGGAGAGAGGCAAGATGGAGGAGAAGTAGGGAGCTCTATACGTTTCGCCCACCCACATCTATCAATCTAAGAAGGACTGAAGCCACAATACTCTGATCCACAAGAGTCTGGGAGGAAATGAGACAGAGTCCATTAAGAAGATAGCCTCATAGGTGCATGAGTGAGAACTGGGGATGATAAAAACGGCTGGGACGCGAAGGCTGGGAGGAGAGGGAGCCCCTTCCGTGCAGAGTCACACAGAGCCACGCAGAGCTAGGGAGAGATGAGGGGTAGAGAAAGAGAGGCTGGAAACACTCACAGAGCTGTCTCTAGGGAAGAGGAAAACCTTGGCCCAGATGGAGAGTGATCCTATCATCCCATATATAACCACAGGGTGTGGGGAGAGAGATCCTTTCTCTCTAGCTGGGGCACTTTCCTTGGGCTTGTTGCCCCAATCCCAGACAGCGCCAGGAGAAACTGCCCCCCACCACTCCCCTTACTAGATTCCCAGCTAGGAAGCTGCCCCTCTGCAGGAGTACATCTGTGGTGGTATCATTAAAGTACATGGACTAGGATCTGGAAATGAAACGGGGCTTGGAGAATATAACTTGGCCTGCCTGCGGCACAGGGAGACCCAACCCAAAAGAGTGGGTTCGAGAAGGGACTGGGGAGCCATCATTCTTCTCCCCACAACCACCAAGGCGGGGCCTTGGGGAGCGGCCCTCGGGACCGGCAATGGAGGCGAGACCTACTTACACCAAAACATGCCCATCCGCACTGGAAAGCTGCCTTTTTTTTTTTTCCTGGAGCCTAAGCAAGACCAACATTGATGCATTGTTGTGATTAGATCAGTTCTTGCTATTCAGATATATTTTCCCTTATCTCATTCTTATCTCTCCCCTCTGCTGGACTGGGTACACGGGACATTGGTTTCCCTAAACAGTCATACTTAATCCATTCTGTTGATGCTATTTTCCTTTCTCTCTCCTTGGAATAATCAGACTATATAGCTTCTTTGGGTAACATTATCTTCGTTTTTTTTCTCCTTACCTCCTACCATATTCTGCTCTTTCTCTCTCTGAATTAAGCCTTTTAGTCTCTCTCCCTGGTCAACGTTCAATTTCACTTCCTCCACACCCCTGTCACTTCTCTCTTTGTATATGCTCTTCCAACAGCACTGTCTCCACCCTACTCTTTATTTGTAGCTGGGATTTCTGGTTGTATGCTTTTAAACTGTCCTTTACCCCTCCGTTTTTTTCTTTTCTTTTTTCTTTCCCCTTTTGGTTGGCTTGTTTGTTTGATTTGTCTGTGCGTTTGCATGCTTTTGTTCCCTCTGTGTTTGTCTGTCTGTTTTCCTTTTCAGGGCTACCTCAAGAAACAAGCCAAAGTACACATGGTGGAGAGTCCCAAATATCACTGAGTAGGGAAATAAAATAACCAAAGTCACAACAAGATAAACCAAGAGACACCATTAAAAGAACACTTCCTGAATGGACAAGTCCTGGACATTCAATGAGCCTCCTTTAATATAGCAATACTCACAGGTACAGAGTGCATAACAAGCTTTTAAAACTGACAAAAGACAGAAAGCTAGCCAAAACGACAAAACAGAAGAACCCTCCTCTAAAGAAATTCCAGGAAGAAGTGACAGCTACAGAATTGCTCAAAAGAGATACAAGCAACATAATGGAACAAGAATTTAGAACAATTGTCAAAAATTAATCGCTGGGCTTGAAAAAAGCATGGAAGACATCAGAGAAGCTACTGATACACAGACTAGGGATCATAAAAATAGCTGTGACGAGTTAAAAAATGCTATAAATGAGGTGCATAATAAAATGGAGGCGGCAACTGCACAGATTGAAGAGGCAGAGAGGAGAATAGGTGAATTAGAAGACACAATTATAGAAAAAGAGGAATCCAAGAAAATGAAAGAGAAATTGATACAGGAGCACGAAAGGAGATTTCGAGAACTGAGTGATACAATCAAATGAAACAATATTCGTATCATAGGAATTCCTATGAAAGAGAAAAAGGTCCTGAAAGGGTGCTTGATCAAATTATAGCCAAGAACTTCTCCAATCTGGGTAAGGAAATAGACATTGAAATCCAAGAGGCACAGAGAACTCCCCTAAGACATAACTTGAATCAACATTTGGCATGACATATCATAGTGAAACTGGCAAAATATAAAGACAAAGAGAGAATTCTGAAAGCAGCTAGGCATGAAAGGGCCCTAACATACAAAGGGAAACCTATCAGAGTAGTTACAGACCTATCTCATGAAACATGGCAGGCCAGAAATGAATGGCAGGAAATCTTCAATGTGATGAACAGGAAAAATATGCAGCCAAGAATCCTTTATCCAGAAAGCCTGTCATTCGGAATAGAAGGAGATAAAGGTGTTCCCAAATAAACAAAAATTGAGAGAATTCATCACCACCAAACCAGCCCTACAAGAAATCCTAAGACGGACTCTATGAGGGAAATGTTGCAAGGAATGCAAGTTACCAGAGACACCACTGCAAACATGGCCCTACAGAGAACACAATGAATCTAAACACATATTTTTCAATAATAACACTGAATGTAAATGGAATAAATGCCCCAATCAAACAACATAGGGTAGCAGAATGGATAAAAAAAACAAAATCCATCTATTTGCTGTCTACAAGAGACTCATTTTAGACCTGAAGACACCTTCAGATTGAAAGTAAAGGCATGGAGAAATATCTATCATGCGAGTCAAAAGAAAGCTGGAGTAGCCGTACTTATATCGGACAAACTGGACTTTCAAGTAAAGGCAGTAAAAAGAGATGAAGGACATTATATAATAATTACAGAGTCTCTTCATCAGGAAGAGCTAACAATTATAAACATCTATGAGCTGAATTCGGGAGCACTCAAATACATAAAACAATCACAAACAGAAACCATCTTATTGATAAGAATGTGTTAATTGCAGGGGATTTTAATACTCCACGTACAGCAATGGATAGATCAACTAGACAGAAAATCACGAAAGAAACAATGGACCTGAATGACACATTGGAACAGATGGATTTGACAGGTATATTTAGATATATTTAGAACTCTACATCCTGAGGCTAGGGAATTCACTTTCTTCTCAAGTGCGCATGGGCATGGCACATTCTCCAAGATCAGTCACATACTAGGTCATAAAGCAGCCCTCCATAAATATAAATGAATTGAGATCATACCATGCACACTTTCAGATCACAATGCTATGAAACTTGAAATAAATCACAGGAAAAAGTCTGGAAAACTTCCAAAAACATGGAGGTTAAAGACCACCCTACTAAAGAACGATTGGGCCAATCAGTCAATGAGAGAAGAAATAAAAAAATATATGGAAACAAATGAAAACAAAAATACAACAATCCAAACTCTCTGGGATGCAGCAAAGGCAGTCCTAAGAGGAGAGTATATTGCAATCCAGGCCTATTTCAACAAACTAGAAAAAGTGCAACTTCAAAATCTAACAGACCACCTAACAGAACTGGGAGGAGAGCAGCAAGAATACCCCAAACCCAACAGAAGAAGAGAAATAATAAAGATCAGGGAAGAAATAAACAATATAGAATCCAAAAAAATAGTTGAAGAGATCAATGAAACCAAGAGTTGGTATTTTGAAAAAATAAATAAAATTGATAAATCTCTAGCCAGGCTTCTCAGAAAGAAAAGAGAGAGCACCTAAATAGACAAAATCACGAATGAAAATAGACCTAATACAACCAATCTCTCAGATATACAAGCAATTGTCAGGATATACTATGAAAAATTATATGCCAACAAATTGGACAATCTAGAAGAAATGGACAAATTCCTAAACACACATGCACTACCAAAATTCAAATGGGAGATAGAAAATCTGAACAAACCCATTACCAGTGAAGAAATCAAATAAGTTATCAAAAATCTCCCAACGAATAAGAGCCCGGGGCCAGATGACTTCCCTGGAGAATTCTGCCAGACATTTAAAGCAGAGTTAATACCCATTCTTCTCAAGCTATTCCAAAAAATAGAAATAGAAGGAAAACTTCCAAACTCATTCTACGAAGCCAGCATCACTGTGATTCCCAAACCAAACAGAGACCCAACAAAAAAAAAAGAGAACCACAGGCCAATATCCTGAGGAATACAGATGGAAAAATACTCAACAAGATACTAGCAAATAAAATTCAACAGCATATAAAAAGAATTATCCACCACAATCAAGTGGGATTCATTCCTTGGTTACAGGGCTGCTTCACGAATCGCAAATCCATCAAAGTGATATATCACATTAACAAAAGAAAAGATCAAAACCATACGATCCTGTCGATAGATGCAGAAAAAGCATTTGACAAAATACAGCATCCTTTCTTAATAAAAACCCTCGAGAAAGTCGTGATAGAAGGAAATTACTTACACATCATAAAAGCCATTTATGAAAAGCCCACAGCTAATATCCTCCTCAATAGGGAAAAACTGAGAGCTTTCCCCCTGAGATCAGGAACACTACAAGGATAATCACTCTCACCACTGTTGTTTTACATAGTGCTGGAAGTCCTAGCATCAGCAATCAGACAACAAAAGGAAATAAAAGGCATCAGAATTGGCAAAGATGAAGTCAAATTTTCACTTTTCACAGATGACATGATACTCTACATGGAAAACCCGATCGACTCCACAGAAGCCTACTAGAACTGATCCATGAATTCAGCAAAGTCACAGGGTACAAAATCAATGTACAGAAATCGGTTGTATTTTTATACACCAATAATGAAGCAACAGAAAGAGAAATCAAGAAACTGATCCCATTCACAATTGCATGAAAAACCATAAAATATCTAGGAATAAACCTAACCAAAGATGTAAAAGATCTGTATGATGAAAACTATAGAAAACTTATGAAGGAAATTGAAGAAGACACAAAGAAATGGAAAAACACTCCATGCTCATGGATCAGAAGAATAAACATTGTTAAAATGTCATTATTACCTAAAGCAACCTACACATTCAATGCAATCGCAATCAAAATTGCATCAGCATTCTTCGCAAAGCTAGAACAAACTATGCTAAAATTTGTATGGAACCACAACAAAACCAGAATAGCCAAAGTAATATTGAAGAAGAAAACCAAAACAGGAAGCATCACAATCCCAGACTTTAGCCTCTACTACAAAGTTGTAATCATCAAGACAGTATGGTATTGACACAAAAACAGACACATAGACCAATGGAATAGAATAGAGAACCCAGAATTGGACCCACGAATGTATGGCCAATTAATCTTGACAAAGCAGGAAAGAGTATCCAATGGAAAAATGACAGCCGCTTTAACAGATGGTGCTGGGAGAACTGGACAGCAACCTGCAAAAGAATGAAACTAGACCACTTTCTTACACGATACACAAAAATAAACTCAAAGTGGATGAAGGATCTGAATGTGAGAAAGGAAACCATCAAAACCCTAGAGGAGAAAGTAGGAAACAGCCGCCTTGACCTCAACCGCAGCAATTTCCTATGCCCCACATCCCCAAAGGCAACGGAATCAAGAGCAAAAATGAACTATTGGAACCTCATCAAGATAAAAAGCTTCTGCATGGTAAAGGAAACAATCAAGAAAACTAATAGGCAACCAACGGAATGGGAAAAGATAGTTGCAAACGGCATATCAGATAAAGGGCTAGCATCCAAAATTTACAAGGAACTCACTAAACTCTACACCCAATGAATGAATAATCCAGTGAAGAAATGGGCAGAAGACATGAATAGACACTTCTCCAAAGAGGACATCCAGATGGCCAACAAACACATGAAACAATGCTCAGCGCAACTCATCATCAGGTAAATACAAATCAAAACCACACTGAGATACCACCTCACGCCAGTCAGAGTGGCTAAAATGAACAAATCTGGAAACTATAGATGCTGTTGAGGATGTGGAAAAACGGGCACCCTCCTACACTGCTGGTGGGAATGTAAACCGGTGCAGCTGCTAAGGAAAATAGTGTGGAGGTTCCTCAAAGAACTAACAATAGAACTCTTCTATGACCCAGTAATAGCACTGCTGGGGATTTACCCAAGGGATACAGAAGTGCTGATGCACAGGGGCACTTGTACCCCAATGTTCGTAGCGGCACTTTCAACAATAGCCAAATCATGGAAAGAGCCTAAATGTCAGTCAACTGATGAATGGATCAGGAAGATGTGGTTCATCTATACAATGGAATACTACGTGGACATGAGAAAGAATGAAACCTGGCCATTCGTAGCAACGTGGATGGACCTCGAGGCTGTCATGCTAAGTGAAATAAGTCAGGCAGAGAAGGAAAGATACCATATATTTTCACTCATAGGTCTAACAGGAGAACCCTAACAGAGGACCATGGGAAGGGGGGGGAGGAGTTAGGGAGAGGGAGGGAGGCAAATCATGAGAGACTCTTGAATACTGAAAACAAACTGAGGGCTGAAGGGGGAGGGGTAAGGGGAAGGGGGTTGATGGGCATGGAGGAGGGCAATTGTGGGGATGAGCACTGGGTGTTTTGTGGAAACCAACTTGACAATACACTATAAAAAGTATTTATATATTTAGATGCTTCTATGTTGGATGCATAAATATTTACAAACATTACATCTTCTTGTTGGATTGACCATTTGTCAGTATGTAATGTCCTCTTTTTGCAGTATTTTATTATTGTCTTAAAGTCTTTTTTTAAGTATAAGTATAGCTACCCAAGCTTTCCTTGGGTTTTCATTTTATGGAATATTTTTTCCATCCCTTCACTTTCAGTCTATGTGTGTTCATATAACTGAAGTGAGTTTTTTGTAGGCAGCAAATAAATGCATTTTCTTTCATTCATTCAGCCACTCTGTCTTTTGATTGAAAATTTTAATCCATTTACATTTAAAGTAATTATCAATAGGTATGTACTTACTGCCATTTGTTAATTGTTTTCTGGTTGTTTTATACTTCCTCTCTGTTCCTTTCTTTTTTTCTTTCTCTCTTCCTTGTAGTTTAGTGACTTTCTTTAGTGCTATGGTTAAATTACTTTCTCATTATCTTTTGTGTATTTATTTACTATAAGTTCTTGTTTTGTGGTTACAATATAACAGTCTACATATATAACAGCCTACATATATAAAACAGTCTGTCTCAATTGGACAGAAAATTAAGCTTGACTGTATTCTAAAACTCTACATTTTTACCTGTCACATTTTATGTTTCTGATGTCACATTCTACACCTTTTTATTTTGTGTGGCCCTTAACTAACAGTTGTAGTTATACTTATTTTTACTACTTTTGTCTCTTAATCTTCATAATAGATGTACAAGTGATCACTATATGACCTTTATTATATATTTAGCTTAACCAGAGATGTTTTTACATTGACATGTTTTCTTATTAATAATTTACATGTTTTCTTTTCCACTTAAAGAAGCCTCTAAAATATTCCTTATAAATCTGGTTTAGTGGTGATGAACTCCATTTGTTTTTTCTTGTCTAGAGAACTCTATCTCTTTCAATTCTGAATGAGTCCCTTGCTGGGTAGAGTATTCTTAGTTCGAATATTTTCTTTTTATATTTAGGGGATGAATATATCAATCCCCTCCCTTATGATCTGCAAAGTTTCTGCTGAAAAATATTTCCTTGTATTCTTATGAGTGTTCCCTTGTACTTTAAAAATATTTCTCTTACTTTTATTTTAAAGATTCTCAACTTATATTTAATTTTTGACATTTTAATTACAATGTGTCTTGGTATGGATTTCTTTGGGTTTATTTTATTTGTAACTCTTTGTGTTTTCTGGACCTAGATATTGGTCTCTTTCCTTAGGGTAGAAAAATTTTGGCTATTATTTCTTTAAGTGAGTTTTATGCCTTTTTTTTTTCTATATTCTTTGTGGGACTCCTAAATGTGGATGTTATTCTGCTTGATACTGTCCTATAGCTCTCTTAAGCCAACCTCACTTTTTAAAATTCTTTATTCTTTTTGTTGCTCAGAATGGGGGATTTCCATTGCCCTGTGTTGCAAGTTACTGATCTGTTCTTCTGCTTCATCCAGTCATCTAGTTGGCTATTGAACCACTCAAATGTGTTTTTCAGTTCAGTTATTGTATTCTTCATCTCTGAGTTCTATTCAGTGCTTTCTTATAGTTTTACCTCTTTGTGGAAGTTCTTACATTCTTCTCTCAAGTTTGGTGAGCATCGTTCTGACCATAACTTATCTCTTTATCAGGTAGATACTTATCTCTCTTTTCTTGAAGTCTTTTTCTGAGATTTTATCTTATTATTTCATTTGGAAATTGTTCCTCTGTTTCCTCATTTTGCTTGACTCTCTGTGTGTTGATTTTTATACATTAGGTGAAACAGCTACTACCTCTCCTAGTATTTAGGAAGTGCCATTGTGTAGGAGACTAATCTTATCATTCAAACTTTCTGTAGCTCTAGGTTGTCTTCAAACATTTGTGATTGTGTCAACAGTCTGATTTGTTCTTAGTTCCTAGCTGGAGGGTTTGCCAACATCTGTCAGTGTTCCAAAGGGTGGGATCTTAGAACCTAGTTTAAGGCTGATTGGAAGCCCCATGCTCAGTCAGGACCCTTACAGTATCCAAATATATGCAATCCTGTGGGACTGCAATAAAAAACCCTGCAGTCCTTCAGACCAGGCAATCTAAAGTTGTCCCCTAGCTGACAGATGAAAAACTTGGAGGTAAAGAGTGTATTAGCTCCTTCCATGGTGAGATATAATGAGGTCAAAAAAGAGTGCAAAGATGGTGGGCACTGAGTATGTTCCATGAAAGCACTTCTGTAGCCTCTAGAACCTGAAGTTTGCCCCTCTCAGACTGAAGCCCCAGGATGAGTAAATAGGGATTTTTCAAGTGCAGACTGGGAGTGTGTTTCCATAGGCCAACTGTGGAGTGCCCTGGGGGTGGTAGCTGCCAAGAACTGTCTTTCTGATTGTTACAGTCTCCTGGAGCCCAGGAACACAAGTCCTCCTGGTCACTAGGATCAGCTGATCAAGGGAAATTTCCTGTGTAGACTGTATGAACATGCTACCCTGAGTAAAGTCTGCTGGAGAGCCTGGGGAGGGGCACATTGACCTGTTTTAATGAGGCAGTGGGAGAGCCAGGGCCGGGGTGAGCTCTCTCTTTAGCAGGGCATTTAGAGAGTGCTGTTACTATGAATGCCCACCTGCACTAGCAAGATAGAAAAAAAAAGAGTATAAGTTGCACCTGCCAGCAACTCCATCCCCAGAGAAATCCCAACCAGCCCAGCCCTTTGCCAGGTGCTCTAAGATTAGCAACTCAATCTCCTTGACTTGCTGTCAAGGCACGTTTCAAACTGCTGCTCATGTGTTGGGCTTCAGGACAAATGAGTCTGCCTGCACACCTTTAAGGAGAATGTCAGTTCTTTGCAGTTCTTTGGGCATCAGGGACACAAGCCTGATTCATTTTCAGAGCCAGACATTTTGGGAGTTTGTCTCTCTGGCGCAGGTCCTTAGGGTCCATGTGCCTGATATAGGGCATGAATCCCTTGGTCCTCAAGGAGAAGTGCCCTATTTGTGAGTTTCCTCCCAACTGTCGGTTAATGGCGAGAGGGCATCTCTGCCTCTCCTCTCCCCATCTTGACATAGCCCTTTTACCTTTTACTGTGGAAGAGCTGTTTCGTTTTCTCATCTTTTTCAAAGGGAATTGTTCCATATGTAGCTGTAGATTTGGTGCATCCTTGAGAGGTGAGTTCAGTATCTTCATACAAAACCATTCTTACATTCCCTCTGTTTTATAAGCCCCTCCAATTTCAGGTTAATTTTTTTCCACAGCATCAATGAAATTATATAATCCAATTTTTTTTTAATTTTTTAATGTTTTTTTTTAAATTTATTTTTGAGAGACGGAGAGAGACAGCGCGAGCAGGGGAGGGTCAGAGAGAGAGGGAGACACAGAATCCGAAGACAGGCTCCAGGCTCTGAGCTGTCAGCACAGAGCCCGACGCGGGGCTCGAACCCACGAACCGTGAGATCATGACCTGAGCCGAAGCCGGACGCTTAACCGACTGAGCCACCCAGGCGCCCCTAATCCAATCTTTAAAAATCAATTTGTTTATATTTGGCAAGATACAAACACATTTATAATTAAGAAATAAATAACATACAAGAAAGAAATGGAAATTGTGGTAAGTCTTAGAGAAATCATAGCTATTCAAATTCTAATTAAAACACCGAAGCTGTGACCCAGGGCAGTCTAGATAAATCCTTAATAGCTGAGAAAGCCTTCACTGTTGATAAGCTTCTTGGCATGGTGTTTTTTCCTCTGGTGATGTGGAGATAGGCAGGTTGGGGCAAGTGTCTCGTATTGTGAGGACTGTCACACACTGACTTTCCTTCCTTCAGGTTCATCTGATTTGACATCTATCAGAGTGAATATAGTAATTTTGAATTTACTCATTTTATCTTATGGCTTTCACTGTGGCACAACTTGTACAACACTGGGATTTGTGTGGGAAAGTCAAGGACAGGGATGGGTAATAGTCATCTTACAGTCAATGTAAACAGGAGGCAGAGAAAGGGTTTAGAGGCAAAATGTGTGCTAAAAATAGAAAACAGCTGGATAACATTTATATAAAGTCTTACAAAATGGCCTTATGCTAACAATGACCATAGCAGATATCAATATTTATATGTAAAATTTTAAGGAGATGGTGGAATGTTGTGTATATTTTATCAATGTAAATTGTAAGTTTCTTTAATTTTTTTCATGTGTATGCATACATTTAAAACTTCCAGAAACACTTTTAATAATCGTATGAGATTTAATCAAAAGGATATTACTAACAAGAGGAATAATTGCAGGGTAATTGCAATTGATTTGATATATATTATCTTAGATTTATTTTCCACAACTATATTTGAATTTGCAGAGCAACTGCATTTATTAACTTATTAAACAGTATATGCACTCTCCAATTCTCAATAGTGTACTGAAGTTAATGACTTTATATAAAGACAGACCTGTTGGAAATGAAAATATAAAATTGGACAAAGTCTAAAAATAGAAAATATATTATGGCTTATTTCAAAAATGTCAGTTTTTATCAAGCAGAGATGGTCCTAGAGAAAAAAAATCTATTTAAAACGGCCACTCATGACTGGAAAGACATGAAAAAAATAAAATTGTACCAATACTAAAAATAGTAATAAACTTATTTATTTGAAAATGTCAGTTTTTATCTAGCTGAGCTCTTCATGCAAGGAAAATTACAATTTCCTAAGTAGTTTGTGCTTCAAAAACAACTTAGTGCCCTTTGGATCTGTACCAAATTAAATAATCCAAAGGAAGATATTTCCTCTTTAGCACAATTGCCCATCACTACTTACACTATCTAGTTAGATCTTAGGCAAATTAAAATGTGATGAAATCATCCCAAACTCTGCGATATATAATAAAGTAGCAAAACAAACAAACAATCCAGATTTTCTGGTTGCTATTAAACAGTAAAACTACTAATGAAAATCATTTGTGAAACTACTTTTTAGCATAGTGATTATAAAATAACAGTATGCTTGTGATTTCAAAGCTCTCTATCTTGGACTTGTATCAACACCTCCTGATACTCAAGGTTTAGTCCAAAATTGTAAATTAAAAAAAGACACCTTACTTTTCTCATATTTGTGGGCAAAGCAGAGGCTTTGCATGGGAGTCAAAGGAAAGGCACTCTGTGTCCTAAACATGTGATACTTGCCCTCTGAGATTGTCCATAGTGAAGGAATCGTTTCTAAGATGGGAAGTAATAGATAGTACACTCCTGTATTTGGTCTTTTGGTTTTCTTGTTTTGGTTGAGAGTGAAGGCATGTCATATTTGTGATAGATTCAAAAATTTACCATTTACACATGCCTAATAAAGTCACTAAATAGAGTAACCAGAGTTGATGAAATTTCCGACACTCTTAATTTCTTTCTTAAAACAAATTGGTGGAAAATCTGCTTCTGATGATATACAAGTAAATATGGTCAGAGGTTTAATTCTTGAAATAGGAGTTCTAACAACCAATGTACTTTTTAAAATTTATTTTTAAAAATTTTAATCCAAGTTAGTTGATATATAGTATAATAATAGTTTCAAGAATAGAATTTAGTGATTCATCACTTACATATAACACCCAGTGCTTATCCCAACAAGTGCTCTCCTGAATGCCCATCACCCAATTAACACATCCCTACACGCAACACCCCAGCAGCAACCCTCAATTTGTTCTCTGTATTTAAGAGTCTCTTATGGTTTGCCTCCCTGTCTGTTTTTATCTTATTTTTGCTTCCCTTCCCTTCTGTCCATCTGTTTTGTATCTTAAATTCCACATATGAATGAAATCATATATTTGTCTTCCTCTGACCGACTTACATCACTTATTTGCATAATATATTCTAGTTTCAACACATTGTTGCAAATGGCATTATTTCATTCTTTTTGATCACTGAGTAATATTCCATTATATTTACATTTACATCTTCTTTATCTATTCATCACTCAAAGGATTTGGGCTCTTTCCATACTTTGGCTATTGTCAATAGTAGTCCTATAAACATTGGGGTGCAAGTGCCCCTTAGATTCAGCACTCCTCTATCCTTTGGATAAATACCTAGTAGTATAATAGCTGAGTCATAGGGTAGTTTTATTTTTCATGTTTTGAGGAACCTCCACACTGTTTTCCACAGTGGCTGCACAGTTTGCATTCCCACCAAAAGTGCAAAAGGGTTCCTCTTCCTCTGAATCCTCGCCAACATCTCTTGTTGCCTGAGTTGTTAATTTTTGCCATTCTGACAGGTGTGAGGTGATATCTCATTGTGGTTTTGATTTGTATTTCCCTGATGATGAGTGATGCTGAACATATTTTCATGTGTCTTTTAGCCATCTGGATGTCTTCTTAGGAAAATGTCCCTTCATGTATTTTGCCCATTTCTTACTGGAATATTTGTGTTTTGGGGGTGTTGAGTTTGAGAAGTTCTTTTTAGATTTTGATACTGACTCTTTACCTGATATGTCATTTGCAAATATCTTCTCCAATTCTATTGGTTGCCTTTTAGTTTTGCTGGTTCCTTCACTATGCACCTTTTATCTTGATGAGTAGTTCCTTTTTGCTTTTGTTTCCCTTTCCTCTGGAGACAACATGTCAAGTAAAAAGTTGTTGTGGCCAAGGTCAGAGAAGTTGTTGCCTGTTTTCTTCTCTAGGATTTTGATGGCTTATTGTCTTATGTTCAGGTCTTTCATCCATTTTGAGTTTATTTTTGTGTATGGTGTAAGAAAGTGGTCCAGATCCATTCTTCTGCATGTTGCTGTCCAGTTTTCCCAACACCATCTGCTGAAGAAACTGTCTTTTTTTTTCCATTGGATATTCTTTCCTGCTTTGTCAAAGATTAGTTGGCCATATGTTTGTGGGTGCATTTCTGAGTTCTCTATTCTGTTCCATTGATCTATGTGTCTGTTCTTATGCCAGTACCATACTGTCTTGATGATTACAGCTTTGTAATACAGCTTTAAGTCCGGGATTGTGATGCCTTCTGCTTTTGGTATTCTTTTTCAGGATTTTTTGGATATTCGGGGCCTTTTCTGGTTCTATACAAATTTTAGAATTGTTTGTTACAGCTCTGTGAAGAATGCTGGTGTTATTTTGATAGGGATTACATTGAATGTGTGGATTGCTTTGGGTAGTATTGACATTTTAACAATATTTTTTTCTTCCAATCCATGAGCATATGATGTTTTTCCATTTTGTGTGTGTGTGTCTTCTTCAATTTGTTTCATAAGCTTTCTATAGTTTCCAGTGTATGGATTTTTCTCCTCTTTGGTTAGTTTTATTCCTAGGTATTTTATGTTTTTCGGTACAGTTATAAATGGGATCAATTATTTGATGTCTCTTTCTGCTGCTTCACTATTGGTGTATAGAAATGTGACCTATTTCTGTACAACAAACCACCAATGTACTTTTAAATAAATAGCTCAAGAAAAATTCTTTAAACAACCTATGGTCTAAGCACAAAAAAAGAAGCTGAATATTCAATGTTAGCAGGGTCCTGAGGAAGGAGATGGGGACCCCACTGGTCATGACCCTAGAGAGAATGCTCTTGCCAAGAGTGGAAGACAAGGCTTTGGGCTCACCCATGTCATGAAGCTTGAACTCCAGAGAAACCCAGAAGTGACAGAACGATACTGTGAGTGAAGACACAGAACACAGAAAACTATGGTATGCCCACTAACGTGCACGAATGAGAGAAATGTCTTGGTGGGAGAGAGTTGGCAAAATATTTTTTAAACTTAAAATATTAAAACATAAGTCTCTTGCCCTCATATGGATCTATGGATCCAATATATATTCCAGTGTGGTCTGGCAAAATATTAATCTGAGAAATAACTTAGATTATGATTTTTAGTATTCTGTAGCACTGAAGGAATTTTCATAGGGAACCCGGTCCAGGACCCTCAAGATTTTCCTCAGATATAGCCCTACCAAATATGAGTTCACAATGCAAATCTACAAAAACACAAAAGGGAGCAAGATACTATAAGTGAATACATAAATTTAAAAATAAAGAAATCTTAAAAACGTGAAATAATGTGGCCATAAAAGTCCAGGTACTAAAATTATGGAAATCAGCCTCTAAAAAGAGAATGGTACTTTATTTTCTCAGTTTTCAAAGTTCTAATGAACTCTTTTCCTAAATACATCCTTCATCAGGTTTTGAAATCATCTTGCTCCTTTCTTGCATATTTCAGTTGTTCCTTGCACAACATAGGCTTGAATTGCACAGAACCACTTATGTGTACATTTTTAAAAAAATAAATACACTACAGCACTCTGTTTTCCTTTCATTATTATTTTCTTCATAACATTTTCTTTTTTGTAGCTTAATTTAATGTAGAAACACTATTATAACACATATAACATACAAAATACGTGTTCATTGATTCTTTATGTTATTGTGAAAACTTCTAGTCAATTGTAAATATTAGTAATTAAATTTGGGGAAATCAAAAGTTCTACATAGATTTTTGACCATGCAGGGGGTCAATGCCCCAACCACCACATTGTTCAAAGGTCACCTATATTTCTCATTTTTATCTTATCTGGCATTTCATTCATTGAAATTAAAAACTCAGGAATATGTTAGGAGCATTTTAGATATAGCTAAAAAAGAAAATCCAATTTATCAAAGATAGGTTTAAAGAATTCAGGCTGCAGGACAGAGGTTAATACAGAATTAAATAAAAAGTTATTGCAGAATGTGTAAGAAAGAATGAAAGGATCTAACATATGATTAATTAGAGTCACAGAAGAATGTGCTGAGAAATTCTAAGGATTGATGAAAACATAAATCTTCAGATTCAAAAACAGTAACACAAAGTAAGCAAGACAAATGTTTAAAAACATACATATAACTATAGTTGAATAATAGATTAAAAACTAAGAAAGAACTAAAACCCACTAATGGGATAAAAAACAGATAATCTATAAAAGAATAAAAATACAACTAATGGTATTTCCAGTTCTGCACATAAGGAGCTTAGAAGTTGTCCATCTGTCCTAATGACAACAACAGAAGCTGAGCAGAGTGAAAATTAATAATTCTTATTGTACCTGTAAGAGGGAGAAGGACACAGGACACACCACTGTCCCCAAGATTAGACAGACAGGTGAACACAGGGCATCATGGTGTCCTGGAGAAGAGTAGAAAGCGCAGGGGAACCAGGGCTGGAGTAGGCAAACCAGAACTATAACTGCTTAATTGCGGGAGGCTCAGGGTCTGAGGTTTTAAGACTCCAGAGAGTCCCAGTCTGAGGGAGCAACATGATTTTGTGAGATTTCCCTCCAGGAGTTCAACCAGGTCCCTACAGTACAATCAGAGAAACTGGCTCTCTGCATCCCACAGGGGGCAAGGAAAAAAAGAATCATTCTGAATACGCCACAGCACTCTGTCCTTCTTAGTCTGGCGTGCCCTCAGGAGAAAGTAGTTAAGTAAAATCTAACTAGCATCAAAAAAATCTAACTAGCTACTGCTAGATAGCATCAAAGGCCTCCTGACCTGGGAGAAGAGAAGTACCCAAGTCCAGCTCACTCTGGCCACCCTGTCCCGTCTAAGGGGAAGAGCAAACATGGAGCCTCTGTGTGCCTCACAGTCCAGAGGAGCAGACTCATTAAAGGCCTGGAACCTATCACAGGACAGAGAATCTACTCTTCTCCTTCACACCGCATCACCACATTACTAAAGGCCCATTTGCAACAGTTCCTTTTACTTGTTACATCATGTTTGACTAGGAAGAAAAAATTCACCAGGCATACTAAAAGGCAAAAACCACAATTTGAAAAGAGCATCAGATCCAGAAAGGACAGGAATGTTAGAATTATCAGAACAGGAATTTAAACAGCCATGAGTAATAGGCTAAGGGTTCTAATGCATAAAGGAGACCCTATGCAAGAACAGATGGGCAACAGTAGTAGAGAGATGGAAATCCTAAGAAAGAACCAAAAAAAATGCCAGATCGTAAACACTGTAACAGGAATGAAGAATGCCTTTGATGGATTTATGAGTAAACTGGACTTGACTAAGAAGAATCTCTGAGCTTAAAGATATCTCAACAGCAACTTCTAAAACTGGAAAAGTAAAGGGAAAAAAGACTGGAAAAACAACACAAAAGAATATCCAAGGACTGTGGGACAAATACAAAAAGTGTAACATGTATGTAATGGGAATATTAGAAGATGAAAGAGAGAAAGAAACAGAAGTACAAGGAGTACATTAAACACCAGTGACTGAGAATTTCTTCAAATTAATGTCAGATGCCAAACCACAGATGCACTAAGTTTAGAGAACATAAAGCAGAATAAAGACCCCCCCCCAAAAAAAAGATATCTTCAAAGATAACAAAAAAGTCCGGGAAGCCAGAGATAAAAACACCTTTCCTACTGAGGAACAAAGATAAGAATCTAACTTCTCAGAAACCATACAAGCAAGAAGAAACTGGGGCGTAGTATTTTAAATATGGACAGAAAAAAATACCAACTGAGAATTTTGTAAACTGTAAAATTATTCTTCTAATGTGAAGGAGAATTAAGACCTTTATCAGACAAATATAACCATACATTTAAGGAATTTGGTGCCAGAGACCTGAGTTGCAAGAAATGTCAAAAGTTCTTTAGAGAGAAGGAAAATAACATGTCAGAAATTTGAATTCACATAAAGAAAGGCAGAGCCTTAAAGTAGGAATAAGTGAGGGTAAAATAAACCTTTTATTTCTCTTATTTAAGAAAATTTTTAATGTTTATTTATTCTTGGGAGAGAGAGAGAATGTGAGCGGTAGAGAAGCAGAAAGAGAGGAAAACACAGAATCGGAAGCAGGCTCCAGGCTCTGAGCTGTCAGCACAGATCCCGATGCGGGACTTGAACCCACAAACCGTGAGATCATGACTTGAGCCAAAATCAGACACTTAACCGACTGAGCCACCCAGGTGCCCCTCTCTTATTTTTAATTGATCTGACAGGTAACAGTTTACTCAAATTAATACCAACAATTTATTCTTTTATGTATGCTTGTATATGTATATATATGTGTGTATATAAGTATGCTTATGTAAGCTTATATATAATATAAATAATAGCAATGATACTAAGCATAGGAGGGAGGAATTAGGATTATTTTGTTAATGTAGGATATACTACCTGCTCAGGGGAATGGTGTTATTTGAAAGCTGATGCGGATTAGCTGCAAACATATATTGCAACCTCTAATGCAACTACTAAAACTTTTTTAAAAAGAGGTATGACTAATATACTGAGTAAGAAGACAAAAATGGAATCGTACAAATGCTTCACTAACGCCACAAAAGGCAGCAAAAGAGAAGGCAAGAAAAGAAATAATTACAACAAATAGAAAACAGTAATAAATATGGTAGATATCAATCCAATTACAAAAATAATCACTTTTGAATATCAATGGCCTGAGTATACAAATTAAAAGACTAAGCTTGTCAGGGTAGATTACAAAACAAGACTAAAAATGTGTTGTCTACAAGAAATACTCTCTAAATGTGAAGACATACATATTTAAAAAATGAAGTAGAAACATATAGCAGAATAATACTAATCAAAATAAAGCAAGAGTAGCTATATTAATTACAGACAGAACAAACTTCAATGCTGAAAAAAGATCACCAGAGCTGAAGAAGGGTATTACATAAAGATAAGGGGTTAATCTTCAAGACGATATAGCGATCCTTACCACATATGTCCCTAATAAGAGAACACTGAACTATTTGAGGCAAAACTAATACAAGTTTTTCTCTGTTATTGCAGAGAAATAAATCAATCTGTTATCATAGTTGGAGACTTCAACACCCATCTATCAGGAATTGACAGATCCAGTAGGCAGAAAATCAGTGAGGACATAGTTGAACTGAACAAATCATCAATCAGCTTGATATAATAGACACCTGTAGACGACTTCACTCAAAAACAGTAGAGTACACATTCGTCTCCAGCTCACATGGAACATTCATCAAGATAGGCCACATTAGGGGCAATAATCACATCTTACCAAACCAAAAATACAGAAATTATACAAAGTCTGCTCTCAGAACACGACTGATTTGGACTAGAAATAAATGACAGAAAAATAACTGGAAAGCCTCCAAAATACATGGAGATCAAACAACAAACTTATAAATAACAAGTGGTGATAGAAGTAATCTTAAGTAAAATTTAAAAATTTCACTTTAAATAAATGAAAATGAAATATATTTGTTAAAATTTATGGGATATAGCAAAAGCAGTGCTTAAGGAGAAATGTATAGCTTTGTTGCCATATGCAGGCATCCTCTACTGTTTGAAAGTCTGTGTTATGCCACTTCTCTTTTCCAAAAGACTACATTAGTACCTGTTTTTCTAACTGAAAGATATTCGAAAAGGATTTCACTGTTATAAAAAAAAAGATGGAAACTGAAAATAGTGTTCAGTTATTTGTTTTGCAGTGGGCTGTTAGAGGGGAAGCACAAACCATGAGCAGACAGAGTGGCACCATCAAACCCCTTCCCTGGGAAATATGCTCACTATCTCAGCATCAAGCTGCCATAGCTTTGAACTGTGTCTGTGAACATCTGTGTTTCACCTCAATTTATTCAGTGCAACCATTAGGCATCAGAAGAGTCTAAGAGAGGTTATTTTGGGGACCTGGGAACACTCAAAAATTTTTCCATGTAAATTAGTGGTAACTGCTTCTTCACTTTATGCCATTTTGGCTCACAACAGATTTCATGAGAATTCTCTAGTTTAGGATAGAAGGGGAAACCTGTATTAGAAAAGAAGAAAGATCTAAAAATCAATAAGTTTCCACCTTAAGAAACTAAAAAAAGCAAATTAAAGCCAAAGAAAGAAAAAAGAAATAATAAAAATGAGAGCAGAAATAAATGGAATTGAAAATACAAACTCAATAGAGAAAGTAATGAAATCAAAAGCTGGTTCTTCGAAAAGATCAATAAAATTGATAAGCCTCTAATCAGATTATTTAAGGAAACCTAACATGGGACACAAATTAATAACATTGGAAATGAATTAAGGGACATCACTATAAATGTCATGGTATTAAAGAGATAATAAAGGAATACTATGAACAACTCTATGTCTATAAATTTCATAGCCCAGATAAAACGGGGCAAGTCCTCAAAAGTCACAATTTTCCATACCTAACACAAGAAGAAATATGTAATCTAAGTAGGCCAATATAAATAATTATGAATCAATAATTAATCACTTTCTGCAATAGAAAGAACAATGCATGGATGGCTTCATTGATGAATTCTACCAAACAGTTAGAAAGAAATTATACCAATTCTATACAATCTCTTTCAGAGAAAGGTCACAGAGGAAATATTCCCTGACTCTTTCTATGAGGCCAGCATTAACCTGATACCAAAACCAGGATTAACCATTATAAGAAATGAAAACTAAAGACTAGTAGCTCTCGTAAATACAGATGCAAAAATACTGTATAAATAGCAGATTAAATCCAACATTGTATTAAAAGAATTATATACCCAACTAGGTGGAATTTATCCCAGGTAGGTAAGCCTGGTTAAATATTCTAAAAGCAATTAATGTAATCCATCATGTAAATAGGAATAAAGAAGTCACATGATCATATCAATCAATACAGGAAAGATATTTGACAAAATCTAATACCTACTCATAATAAAAATGTTAGTAAGCTAACATTAGAAGGTAAACTGAGGCATATTCAATTTTTTTTCAAGGATTCACTTGAGAATACATTGATTCAAAGTGAATAATGCAAAAGCAAAGGTGGTTAGGAGTGATCCAGTGACAAGAGCTAGAGATAAGGCACTAGAGACAACACACTGAAGTAAAGCAAATCATCATCATTATCATAATCATAATAACAGTAACTATTATTGTTATAGGGTATACAGGTATATACCCTAAACAGTTGCCCCATTTGACAAAGCCTTGTTGACTGTTTATGACTGGTTGCTCTTAAGTTTCACTTTCTCATTTTCTAGTGCAGTGACCTGACTTACATTTTGGTTTGTTTACATAGGGATTAGAGCCATCCCTGTATAATGACCTCCTTATTTAAATACTTTTCACGCTCAGAATAGAGGGAAAATTCCTCAACTTGATGAAGAAAATTTACAAAAACTGACAGCTAACATCATACTTGATGGGAAGAAACTTGAAATTTTACCTCTAAAATGAGGCACAAGGCAAGGGTGTCTGCTCTCACCATTCCTTTTCAACATGACACTGGAAGAACTAGCTAATGCAATAAGACAAGATAAAAAATTAAAGTTATATAGAATAGGAAGGAAGAAATAAAATTGACTTTATTTGCTGATGACATGATCATGTAAGCAGAAAGAATCAATAACAATAAAGGTCTTAGAAAATAATAAACAATCATAGCAAGGTTGGAGGATGCAAGATTAATATAGAAAAGTCAATGTCATTCCAATGTACCAGCAATGAATAAGTTAAACATTTAAATTAAAGAATTCAATACCATTTACATTAGCACCAAAACCCTGAATTACTTAGTTATAAATCTAACAAAATTTGTATGAGCTCTTATGAAGAGAACTTTAGTAAGAACTAAATAAATGAAGTCCATGTTTTTGGGTAAAAGAACTCAATATGTCAAGATGTCAGTTCTTTCTGAATTGATCTAGAGATTAAATGCAATCCCAGGGAAAATTCCAGTGAATTATTTTGTCGATATTGTCAAACAGATTCTCAAGTTTACACAGAGAGGGCAAAATATTCAGGATAACCAACAAAATATTGAAGGAGAAAAACAAATTTGGATGACTGCCCATACCTGACTTCAAGACTTACTGAAAGCCACAGTAATCCAGTTAGTGTGTAATGGGTGAAAGAATAAACAAATAGATGAAAGGAACACAATAAAAGTCCAGAAGTAGACCCCAGTAAATATAATCAAATTGACTTTGACAAAGGAAGAAAAGCCAATACATGCGAGCAAAGATGGTCCTTTCAACAAATGATGGTATAACAACTGCATATCCACATGCGAAGAAAGAAAGAAAGAAAGAAAGAAAGAAAGAAAGAAAGAAAGAAGAAAAATAGAAAAAAGAAAGAATGTAGACACAAAACTTAACACTTTTCACAAAAATTAATTCAAAATGAATCAAACGCTTGAGTGTAAAATCCAAAAGTATAAAATTACGACAAGATAATATAGGAGAAAACCTAGCAATAACCCTGCATATAGCAATGAGTTCATAGACATAATACCAAAGGCATCATCCATGAAAGGAATAATTAATAAGCTCAATTTTATGAAAAAACTTATTGTCTGAAAAAAGACAATGTGAAGAAAATGAGAAAACAAGCCAGAAACTGGAATATACTATTTGCAAAAGACACATCTGATAAAAGACTGTTATCAAAGATAAAGAAGAAATTCGTAAAACTTAAAAAAGCAATTTTTAAAATGGGACAAAGATCTTAAAAATACCTTACTAATGAAGACATATAGATGGCAAATAAGATACAGAGGACAAACTTGTGGCAGCCAGAGGGGAGGGAGCTAATGGGATGGGCAAAATAGGCAAAGGGGATTAAGAGGTAAAACTTTCATTTATAAAATATGTCACAAGGAGGAATAGTACAGCATAGGGAACATAGTCAACAATATTGTAATAACTTTGTATGGTGACAGATGGTAAGTACACTTTCATGGTGACCACTGTGTAATGTATAGAATTGTCAAATCACTATGTTATATACCCAAAATGGATATAACATTGGATATCAACTATCCTTTAATAATAATAATAATATCCACAACATATGCCATGAGGGAAATGAAAATTAAAACAATGAAATACCATTACATATGTATTATACTGGTCAAAATCTAGAACACTGGCAACACCAAACACGGATAAAGATGTGGGCAATAAGACTCATTCATTACTGGTGGAATGTAAAATGCCACAGTCACTTTGAAAATACTTTGGTAGTTTCGTAGAGAACTAAACCTACTTTCACCAAAATGACCCGCCATTTGCACTCCTTGATTTTTACACACAGGAACTGAAAACTTATGTCCACAAAAATCTCTGTGCATGGATGTTTATAGCAGTTTTAATCATAATTGCCAAAATTTGGAGGCAACCAAAATTTACCTCAGTAAGTGAATGGATAAATAAACTAAAAAGAAATAAGCTATTAAACCATGAAAAGACTTGGAGCACCTTAAATGCATATTACTGAACGAAAGAAGCCAAACTAAAATGGCTACAAATTTATAATTTCAACTATATGATATTCTGGAAACAGGCAAAGTATGGAGAGTGTTAAAAAGAAAACCCATTGTTGGCAGAAATCAAAGGGGGGAGAGGGATAAGAAAGTGGAGAAGAGAAGATTTTGGAGCAGTAAAATAATCCGACACCATAATGATGGAACACATCATTATACATTTGTCCAAACTCACACAATGCACAGCACCCAGAATGACCTGTGATATATACCATAGACTCTGAGTGATAATTATGTGTCACTGCAGGTTCATTGATTTTAACAGATGTTCCACTCTGGTAGGGATGCTGATAATGGGAGAGGCTGTGCATACTTAGGGGGCAGGGGGTCTATGGGAAATTTCTGGACTTTCCTCTCAATTTTGCTGTTACTTTAAAATGTCCTTAAAAAATAAAGTAAAAAGAGTTTTAAAAATTAGGCTGACAGCAGCCTTCTCAACATCATACATATATGGAATATATGGAATAACATCATCTAAGAATTCTATAACTTATAAAACAAGAATCCAAATAAAGACAGAAGTAAAGGTGATTCAGAAAATAGATTATTGCCAACATATTTCTGTTA